>JAEQBH010002707.1:0-226527 GCA_016808115.1 Tetrastigma voinierianum
GGTTTGTTCTTCTTTGTTTGACAATTTGCTCCTCCTTCATCCCACGCAAAGGTTCATTGCTTCTTTTTTCTTTGTTTTTTGGTTTTAAAAAGCTGGATTCCGTGCGATTTCAATTTTAAGCCACCGTAAAGATTCCGATGAGGGCTTTACGTGTCCATCCACGAACTTTTCGATAGTCTTTCACTTGAGTCCACTTGTTTTAATCATTGACATTTGCTTCACATCGAAATCTTACATTGGTTGGACCGTCGGGAGACCTAATTTCATCTTCAAATAAATCAACTGATCTCCTGCGTTCTTGGCTCCATAGCTTTTATATGCACCAAGAGTTAGCTTCCTTCGAATGGTATGCGGCCAGTCTCACTTTTTGATCATCCTGCGTCATTAAAATCCCACCAGCGCTTTGCCATTTAGGGTCATTCCCCGAAGAATTTGAAACTCTAACAGTTAACCTTGACACAAATAAACGTTAACATCTTGGGAGTCTTTGCGTGATCGACTCTGCCTCGTGGCTTGATTCTGACGATCCTTGGCTAGGCCAGAGTATTCAAATAACCTCAGGATCGTATCCTCCAGCTTTTGCATTTTACTACCAAAGCCAAGCTCGACACGTTGCATTCCTTCATGAATTCCTCCCAGCTCTTTCTCAAGTGCCTCAATGCGATCTTTGTTGGTTGCCATAACTTGGCTCTAATACCAATGATATGGTCCCCGTCAATAGCTTAAGAATAATGTTCTATTTTGGGGTAAGAACAAGAACCACACTAATGTTTATTTGGAATCTGGTCCCTTTATTGACATATTCCGGTGCTTTAAATACCAGAATTTTCCATAGTCCTTTTTTATAAAAACTCAACAATTAATGTGGCCTCTTATCCAGAAACAAATCGCCGATTAGTTTTATTTGACTTGACGCTATTAAAAGGAAAAAGTGCCGAAACAATAGCTACCGGTTGCTTCCATAACTTTAGGATCCACTTCATGACCAAGCTGCTTGAAACCATACTTGATGACCGAGTTCAATTATCCCGAATATCTGGATTTGGTCTTCTCTGCTATTTGGATCTTCTACTTATCATACTTACGAAGATGAAATGGTGCCTTTCACTCAGACATACAATTGTTCCTCCATTGATGATCATCCTGAATCTTACAACTTCTCTTGCACGATGGATAACAATGTCCACCTATCTCACTTAGCAACAAATAGATTATGCGGCAAATGAACTTGGAAGCAAATGCGAAATTACGGATGCTATTTCAAACTTTCTAGGTTAATTTGTTGCCGGAGTTGGAGAGGAATTTGGTTAATGCGGGTGAGAGTACTTATCTTCAGGTGTACTTATGCTCGGTGTTTGGTTGGAGAGGCAGTTAATTCTTCTTAGGAGTTCGAAATAGGGATGATAAAGATCAGTTGATTAGAATGGACAATATTCGAAAGGCCTATTGCCAGAGCCCAAAACAAAACCTGAAGACAATATTCTTAAATTTGATTTCATATATGTATTCAAAAACATTTATTGATTATATTTATCAAGTAATATTTATAAAAATAATATTCTTATGAAAACATCGTCTTAAAAATTAATTAATGCATTAAGTATAACTTTTTTTTTACCTGGCCAATACATATTTTTAAACATGTTTATAGAAAAGTTTGCATAGTGTTTTATTTTTTAATATTTCTTCATATTTATATAATTATTTTTTTTAAAACAATGATTACAAAAAGTATGTAAAATGATTAAAAATAGCAGAAAATATGTTATAAAAAATACTATATTCCTAATTTTTATAATTTTATTTGTTAAAGCTATTCATTTGCTTTCCAAGGTGATATGTTAAAATGTAAAGGAGTTTGTTTGATTACAATTTTTTGAAAACAAAGGAAAATATATTAGATTCCGTTTTTTGTCGAAAAACATGGAGAGCAGAAAATATCAAATTCAAAAAATAAGAACCTTTTTAAAAACATGAAAATTGTGTTCTTCACGTTTAAAAATTAAAAAGTTCTTAAAAACAATTTTCAAAATTTAAGCCAAACAAACCCGATGATTGGTATGAATACATCACCCTTTGATTTGTTTTTCTATTTCCTTCTTGTTTGGGAAGGTGATATGTTAGAATGTAAAAATTGGCATGAATATATCACCTTTTGATTTGTTTTTTCATTTCTTTCTAGTTTAGGAAATTGAAAGATGTTACCTAAACTAGTAGAAGTCGAGTTCGATTTTAATGGAGACAGACCCCAATTAATATAAGTTTTACAAAATTCACAAATTGTGAATTTATATATTTAATGAACGAGAGTCCCAGAACTTGGGTTCATTCCCTTTCAAAATAATGGAGAAATTTTTTCCCCGATATTTTTTCTTGAGAGCCTTTGCTAGATCCACGGGACTACCCGAACCATCCAAATAAAAGTAAAGAAGAAAGGAAAAAAATAATAATAATAATTCAATGTGTTTTACACAATAATTATATGATAATAAGTTATTTATTAAATGAAATATAACCTCCGTATCTAAAGAATAAAAAAAAAAAACTTTTAGTGGATTGAAAATGTATATTTCCGAAAGATAAATTTCATTGTATCACGATGACACAGGCGTGGCGGCATGGGAATGGGAAGGCATAAAGCCACCAAGAACGTAGTAAGCCTAGTGAAATACTCATACCACTTATCATCACACAATCACACGAATATCACACGAACACATGATATATATATAGCGATCAAATAATAAATGTGATAGGGAGAGATAAATCCTCGATCCCACATACTCAAACAATACATGCAATTAATAGAATCTGGCTGATTTGATACATTTAATATCGAATCTTGCGGTGATGCTAGATGAAATAAGACGAGGATTAATATATCATAATAGTACATGCTTTTAATAGTGAAGGAAGAGGAATTAGGCGGGTTATCAGGATCTGGAGAAGGGTGTGATTTTGAAAAATAAATTGAAATTTGTCGGTCTCGAGAGTGAAGTTAACATCATATAATCCCATGCCACATCTCGACAGCCCGGGACCATACATATAGAATTATAATGCTCTTGATACACTCCCATAAGTATGCATGCACATTAAATTTCATATCATCACATAATCATCTGGCAAGGAACTCTAAACGGGACCACTGTCTCCAATCTTCTGAAGCCATACGGCTCAAATCAAATGTATTTGGCGCCCAGAGAGAAATGCTCGACCGGGTCATAACTCAATCGACACTTAATCAAATAAGCTATAAGCAGGCGCCAGAAATTGCTCGGCCGGGAGTCCTTATCAGCAACTAACATATCTGTACTCATAATGGCGCCCGAAATGCCTTCGACAGGGGACGCCTCGCGTCCAGAAAGCAGCCTTCAGCCGGGAACTACCTCACATTCCTTAATACGTATTATAATCGATTATCTGGGTGCGCATCAGTCTGATGTAACCCATCGGTGGTATATTCTACTAAAATTCTGTACAATATTTCAGAAATCCATGGCCCTACGAAATTTCCACGATCCGGTAGTAAATACGCTCGCATCCATTATCTTAACGAGCTCATATGCGGATATAATTATAATAAAATAATTGATTAATTAATATGAAACAATGCTTAATGTCCATAATAATGATAACAATAATATCGTATGTTGAGATGATGGAGGTGTAGCTTAATGTCGATAGTCTTGTCTGATGCATGAAGATGATGTGTTATAAGCTATATGATATCAACTCACGAGAATATGTCGGATCTCGGGAATCGCTCTGTGCCTCGGTACATCTTGGCGGAGCTGTCGGACCAAATCTAGAATGGAAAAGAGCGTGTCGATAATAAGATTAAGATTTAAACATACTTTAGACTCGGCCGGACAACTCACGGACTAGGCAGGCATAAAAGCTGTACTTATGTTCTCACAGAAAGTCGACGGAGACCTCCTAAGCGGACTTAACTCCACCGCGCTGGGTCCGGAACCCGATAAAAATACTACTTCTAATATCCACAGTTAATCCCGATGTCGGCGGGCCCGACTACGAGATAAATCCTGATGGGATCACGATAAATTCAATTATACAATTAATAAGCTTAGCTATTAAATAGCATCTGATTAATAAAATACGTTTAAATGAAATTTAATACGATTCGAATCACACGAATATGATTAAATACGAGTATTGGTAGGAATATACCATTTAGAAATTATAACGTCCAAAAATCGTACATACGTAATTAAGCGATAAATAAAGCATTTTTTTAATATAAGGACATTATTAACGAAGCAATTAAAATCGATTATCGTACAAATACACAAATTAAGGTTCACAGCGTTTTAGGGTATGGATTCTTTAGAAGCTGAATGCGAAGCCCGATCCTGCCAAGTCGGAACCAGGCAATGGCGAAACGTTAATCTGGGCACGCTTCAGGGGTCCACCGCCGCCAGACGGTGGTAGGAAGAATTGAGGTTGCCTGAAATATGGGTTAAGGACACCCGCGAAGCCAGCTCGGGCCCAAAATGTGATCGTTTTAAGTCGGAGGACCCTTGGGTGGCGGGTCGGTCCGTGATCCCGTTCCGGCGAGCTCAGCGTAGTTCACCGGCCAGCGACCTTGGAGCGTTGATCGGGTGGATCATGGGTTTTTGGGGGCGGAGTTCGGATCGGTGTCGGTTTGGGCGGAGGTGGCGGGCGAGAAACGGGAGTGGAGTTAGAGAGAGAAAGGGGCGGAGTGGAGTTCGGCGATTCGAGGCGTTTCAGGTGAGTCAAGGTAGTCGAGGTGCATTTGGCGTCGGGTGAGTCTTTGCGAGTGAGTGCGAGCTTGGGGGTGGCTAGGAAATGGAATTTGGGCCAATTGTGTAGGAAGGGAGAAGAGAGAAGGGGGCCGCGTGAAGGAGGAAGAAGAAGGCCCGAAATGTAATTTGCGACTTCTGATTTACGCACAAATCACTCCGTTATATTAATCAACCGATTAAGTCCTAATCACAAATTTAATTTGAGTTAAAGCTGAAATTAAGAACTTAATTAGGGTATAATTAGTCATATATTTAAGTATTTACTTTATTTTAACATAAATTAAGCCATATAACTATTAAAATAATTATCTACATAATTTATATGGCGAAAATAATTATTAAGACCTAAAAATAAATACTTAGAATTCGACATAAATATATAATTAGGAAAATTTTATATTAATAATCGAATTAAAAAGCAGCTTAAATTTCGGGTAATCTGATCCTATCCCCCCTTAAGAAAATTCGTCCTCGGAATTTAGAATAAAAACATACCTCATTGCTGGAGCAGTATGGGTATGAACGTCGCATCTCCTGCTCGGATTCCCAAGTGCACTCTTTAGTCGAATGATTCTGCCATAGGACTTTGACCATTGGAATGACTTTCGATCGGAGTTGAACTTTGGTATCCGCAGTAGCTCTGGTCGCTCCTAAATGCGATAAATCCTCATGATCCTTCTTGGGCACGTAGCACATGTGAAGGATCAGCACGTGCTTGCCGGCATAGATATACCAAAGCCGGGATGAACATTCCACGAGACTAAAATTGCGCGACTCCGGTCGGTAGAAGCTGTCCCGACTCTATCCACAATCTCAAATGGTCCCACGTAGCGAGTCTTAACTTCCCTTTCTTACCCGAATCTCATCACGCCTCGCATTGGGAAACCTTCGAATACATACTCACACGAACTCCACATGTTTCCTCTTGGGAGTGCATGGCTCTTATGTACGCTAAAGCGGTCTCAGTAGATCTCGAATGATAGGAATCTTTTCGAAGTGATTTGGACCCGATTCGGGACACCCTTCTTCCTTTCACCAACTTCTTCCAGCAAGCGTGATCTACACTTCTGCCATCTGATGCCTCGTAGGCGCCATCACAGATACTAGCGTGATGCTTGTTGTTGTACGCGAACTCCACCCAGTGGTACGATCCCAGTGGCCTCGAAATCCATCACACACATCCTCGACATGTCCTCCAGCTGTCTGAATAATCTCTCGAATTTGTCCATCGGGTCTGAGGTGAAAGGATTCTGCTAAAGTCCGATCGAGTACCAAGCTCCTCATGGAAACCAGCGAAAACCTAAAGTGAGCCTGGGGCCCTCTGTCGGTTTCCTGTTCCAACTGGGGATCCCATAGAAGACTAACAATCCTCTCGATATACACCTAGCATACTTGGCTGGAAAAGTTGTCTTCCACGGGTAGAAGTGTCTGGAGGCTTAGTCGTTCGATCGACTATCACCCCAGATGGAATCATACCTGCTAGAAGTTCGAAGTAACTTGATCGAGTCCATGGTAATATTCTCCCATTTCCATTACGGAATGAAATTAAATGCAACTGACCAGACGACACAATTCTTTCGAGTTTGACCTGTGGCAAGTGAGCACTTGGATATAAACTTCCGTACATCATGCTTCCATACCACTCACCAATAGTTACCCTTGAATCATGATCGTCTTAGTGGAGCAAGGGATGAATCTTGTAAGCTGTATGATGAGCCTCTTCCATAATTTCTCTTCTAAGTCCATCGACATCGGGGGCCCGCCTGATGCAGTACCCGATCTCGGCGTGCCATCTTTGATCACCAAAATCCACCTGCTGACCTGTGAAGACCTCGTCAAATTTTCATCGTTGGCCAGTTCTGCGTTGAGTTGTCTTGTTGTCCATGAAGCCGATTTGACTACGAAATGTGCTAAAAGTGCTCAGGACTCCGACACCTCTGGCACATGAAGCTACGATCATACAATTCATACGGCTCCTTAGTCGATTAATAGGCTTCTCTGCCTTAATGTGTGGGCAAACACGATGATTTCCTGCTCAAGCATGCGCACCACATTAGCCTTGCACAGGTGATATTGAATCGTACAATCCCATAGTCCTTAAGCAATTCCAGCCATCTTCTATGTCTGGATTTAGCTCCTCTGTGAAAAATATATTTTAAACTCTTGTGATCAGTGAAAAATCTCACACGTCTCACCATACGGGTAATGTCTCGGTCTTGTCTGAGATCACGGTAGCCATCTCCCAGTCATGAGTGGGTAGTGCCTTTCGTGTCTAGCCCGGTTGCTAGGAGCATAGCGATCACCTTCTGCGTCTTTGCGTATTACACACCCAATCCAGGCTGCGGAAGTGTCCTGATACCTTTGTATAACCTGCCTGCGAAGGTAATACCTTGGCTGGAGCGAGAGAGTCAAACCATGTGGCTTACGAAACTTGCCTCCTGAATCTGCACGTCACCCGAAACCTCACGTTTCTTACAGGTTAAGCAGGTATCGAAAGGTGCGGCGATCTCGAAAATCCTGCAGCGGCTGGATAATATGGCTAAACCAGGAAACCCCGAACCTCAGTCACGTGGTTGGTCTACGCGATCCACTCCTTGCCTCTATCTTCTTGGGATCCACTTGAATACCTTTCTCGATACTACATGTCCCAGCTACAACTATCGACGAAATTCACGCTTGAAATTGGCGCGCAAGTGTCTCCCTCGAAGTCTACTTGATACTATCATAAAATGAATACACGTACTCCTCCTTACTCAGGGAATATACTAAGATATCATCGTGAACCTGATCACAAGCGATCCGGGAAGGTTTGAGCATACATTCATGAATCCATAAAATTTTAGCGTGCATTAGTGAGTCGAAAGACGTAGCTAGGAACTCGTAATGGTCGTACCTAAATCGAATCTTTGTCTTGGAACATCCTCATGTCTTATTCTCCGGTGATGATATCGGCCCAGTAAAATCGATCTTAAGAAGAGCATGATGCCCCAGGCGATCAATGAGTCATGCATTCGGGAAGCGGATGTTGTGCGAATGGTCACCCCAGCTTGTTATTTATGCGTAATCTATCATGTGAAGTAGTGAACCATCTTTCTTCTTCTGAATGATACGAGGCACCAGGGAGTACTAGAGCTGTAAACCTTTGTGCAACAAATCTATGCGCTCCGTGACTCCTGACCCGCGAGTGCCATCTATGGGTGGGCGAGGAGATAGGAATTTGTGCTAGGTACAACATCAATCTGAAAATTCTATCTCCTGTAGGAGGCGATACAGCGGCTCCTGCAGGAAAACATGGAAAACTCCTGGCTTGATAGGGACATTATCGATATACCTCTTACTTATGCGGTGTCCTCATGGTAGGATAACCTGGCACCCCGTGTAACATCAGCTGGCTTGTAATGTTTGAAATTAAATTAGAAATTTGTATCTGCTCACCACGAGCAGGCTCTAAATCCCCTGGAATCAGAAAATCACTTGTTTCGTGATCGGGTGGCGTAGTCTGGCGGTAATCCATGCGGTCAACCTCGAAATCCATCACATCTGACAAAATAAGATCGCGAGAGAAGGTCTGCTGCTCACGAATCGGACACGATGGAAAGTAAATATCTTGCCTCACAGGCATCACTCGGAGAGTAGTGGTGATAACGGAATCTGAGTGCATTTGGCTGAACTGGCTTTACATCTGAAACTAGGAACCTGAGGAGTGTGTGGCACGGGATCTAATAACACCACAGCCTTGAGTATATGAGGCGAGATAGTACCTATTACATGGCGTGGCGCCACAGCGTCTGAGGAATGAGTGTAAAAATACGGCGACCCGTCGGCGGTAGGAGCTCGAATCGATACTGGCCCACCTGCAATCTGCATCGGGAACTCTGTGAATCGAGCCTGTATGTTTATCTTTGTGCACCCCTTTGAGAAGAACTAGGCGTTGTCAGTGAGGCAGGCGTGACACTATGCATGAACCTTGAGAAAAGAATTCTTTGTTTGGGAAATCTAGGGCGTGATTTGGCCATATGGCTGACTCTCCACACACAAACAAGCTCGGCTAGCGGCCATCTGAGGGCCACGTGTCGCCGCATTTGTGGGCACATCTTTGATGCGAGTTTAAGTATTCTTGTACTTGCAGCACGAGCTTTCTGTCCCCCTTGAACTATAGCCCAGTGGGCTAAGCCCTGTCGATCCAGGAAGCCTCTATGTAACCCTTACAGTTCTTTGTCTGCCCTTCTTGTGACCCCTTGGTCTAAAGCTGCTCTTCATTGACTGTACCATAAGTCACCGTACCACCGTATCTTCTTATTTGCGAGCAGTGTACTAGTTGCTCCTACGTGCGGGTCTTTGTAGCACCATCCGCTAAGATACCATGAGGCGAAGGTCGATCTCCATCATCTCCTTCATCCCAGTGACCTCGAAGCTACACTTCTCCGTACGTACGAGATATGAAATGTGGTCAACCTTAGGTGATGTACTTACTACGTCTTAGCGATCTCGTACCTTCTTTCGAACAAATTTACTAAGGTACATGAACCTGCGGTGTACTCCACTCTGAGACATATCATCTCTCTTGGTACCTCAGGCGCTCTCGGTACTCTTGTCTCGTAGCGAAGAGATGTAGTTATCTTGAATCTCTCTCTGAGGCGGGCATGTCATGCATAACGGCTTGATGTAATCCTTGTACCACATTCTGATGCTAAGCCGCTTGAGGAGAAACACTGCCATCTCGATAGTCAGGTCACATCGGATGCTCTCGGATCGAATGCTCTCTTTTCCCTTAGTCGAAGAAAATCCATTTGGGTCACGGACACTATCAAATACAACCTCGTTAAACTGGTGTCTTGGAACAAGGAATGTGATATAGGTGAGATCGATCCACCGGTGAAGCGCGCTAGCGGCTGCTGTGATACTCTATTCGATTCTTTGGAGGCATCTTGCACCCAGTCATACACGCGAAAATGCCTCCCATAGTGGCTGCGACACGAGCATCTCTTATGCACAGCGTGCACAGGGCATATTAACACAGTGGCTCCTCGGCTATGGCTCCTCAGCCAGAGTACACATCTGGCTGCTGCACGGGGCTACCGAGTCTCACTTCGCCTCTAAGAAGCGGTGGATTGGGGCGGGGACACCTCATCTTGAGGCCTCTGGGACTCGTCGTGACTGTGCGGCCTCGCGGCCTAGCTGCTGACCTGTGATCAGTGCCGCTGCATTGACCCTCGATCTCAGATCTCCATGCTGAAAGTAAACCTGAGACGTAAACACCTGAGACTATCGGATAACAACGAGGCCTTACTAACCGGATGACGGCCCAGGCCTTGATGGTGACCAGACGGGACGAATAGTCTGGTTCGCGATCTTGGAAACTTAGACTAGGCCATAGGAATGAACCTATAGCTCTGATGCCAGCTTTGTCACAGCTTGACACAGGGGCGTGGCCGGCAAGGAATCTAGGAAGGCGTAATAAAGCCCACCGAAACCGTAGTAAGCTGGTGAAATACTCATGCCACTTATCATCACCGCAATCACACGAATATCACACGAACACGTAGTATATATATAAGCGATCAAATAATAAATGTCGATAGGGAGAGATAAATCTCGATCCCACATACTCAAACAATGCATGCGATTAATAGAATCAGTGATTTGATACATTTAATATCGAATCTTTGCGGTGGCCTTTAGATGAAATAGACAAGGATTAATAATATCATAATAGTACATATGGCAAGCGTGAAGGAAGAGAATTCGATGTGTTATGGGATACAGAGAAGGAGGGTGACGATTGCACGAAAATAA
Source organism: Tetrastigma voinierianum (assembly GCA_016808115.1). Lineage (NCBI taxonomy): Eukaryota > Viridiplantae > Streptophyta > Magnoliopsida > Vitales > Vitaceae > Tetrastigma > Tetrastigma voinierianum. The sequence continues at coordinate 10,584 of JAEQBH010002707.1, forward strand.
ATTGAAATTTGTCGGTCTGGTGAAGTGCATCATATAATGCATACCCGTCTGACCCGACTAGTACACATACATATATAGAATTCTGAGTATATGATACACTCCCATAAGTATGCATGCACACATTAAGTTTCATATCATCACATAATCATCACAAATATCGAGAACTCTAGGGACCACATCTCCAATCTTCTGAAGCCATACGGCTCTCTCGAATCCAATGTGGTAGCGCCGAGAAATGCTCGACCGAGGTCATAACTCAATCGACACTTAATCCGATAAACTATAGTTTGGCGCCACGAGGCTTGCTCGACCCGGGGTCCTTAACTCCAGTAACTACCATATCATACTACATGGCCGTGCCCGAGTAACGCTCAGCCGGGGACCTTACCTCCGTCAGGAAAGCGGCTCGACCGGGGAACTCTCACCTCTGCATTATGTCACGTATTATAATCGATTAATCAGAGTCTTATGCGGTCTGATGTAACCCATCGGGTGGTATATTTCTTCAAATTCCTATTCTGATATTTCAAATCACAACAACGGAAATTTCACAATCCGACTATAGCACACTCGCATCCATTATCTTAACGAAACTCATATGCGGATATAATTATAATAAAATAATTGATTAATTAATATAGTAACCCAATATCCATAATAATGATAATAACAATAATATCGGTATGTTGAGATGATGGGCGTAGCTAATGTCGATAGTCTTGTACAATGCATGAAGATGATGTGATTATAAACTGCTATGATATCAACTCCACGGAATATGTGGCGGATCTAGAATCGCTCCTGCGCCTCAGAACATCACTGGCGGGCTGTCGGACAATCTAGAATGGAAAGAGCGTGTCGATAATAAGATTAAGATTTAAACATACTTTAGACTCGACCGGACAACTCCACAGTGACCCAGGCATAAAAGCGTACTTATGTTCTCTGAAAATTCGGCGGGAGCCTCCTTAAGCTGGACTTAACTGCTGTAACACGGGTCGAGAGCACGATAAAATACAACACAATATCATGAGTGTCCGATGTCGGCCCGGGACCATATTCACAGATAAATCCCACGGCTCGACCCGATCAATCCTGTCTGATCGGGATCACGATAAATTCAATTATCTGATTGTAAGCTTAGCTATTAAGCCATCTGATTAATAAAATACGTTTAAATGAGAAATTTATCTGGTTTCGAATCTACGGAATATGACTAAATCTGATGCTCCAGCGGGAATATACCATTTAAATTATAAATCAGAAATACGTGCATACGTAATTAAGCGATAAATAAACATTTTTAATATAAGGACATTATTAACGAGCAATTAAATCGATTATCGATACCAAATACATGATTAAAGGTTCGCAGCGCGTTTTAGGGTATGGATTCTTTCTGAAAAGCTTTCGAATGCGAAGCGATCCTGCCAAGTCGGAACCACGGAGCGGGGCGACGTTACGTCTGGCACGCTTCAGGAGTCCGCAGCCGTAAACGGTGGCGGAAAATTGAGGGTTCTTAGGAAATAGATTCTAAGGACACCGCGCGAAGCCCAGCTCGAGGCCCCGAAAATGTGATCGTTTTTCGTCGGAGGGCTGGCCGGAGTGGCGGAATCGATCGGCAGTCCCGACTCGGCGAGCTCCACCCTTTGTTTCACCAGGCAAACTGACCTTGGGCGTTGATGGTGGATCCTTGCAGTTTTGGGGCGAGGAGTTCAGATCTGGTGTCGGTTTGGGCGGAGGTGGCCGGAAACGAGAAACGGGAGTGGCGGTTAGAGAGAGAAAAGGGCGGAGTGGAGTTCGGCGGTCGGGGCGTTTTAGGTGGAATCGAGGGTAGTCGGGTGGCTGGTGTCGAGGTGAGTCTTTTGCGGTGAGTGCGGGCTTGGGGTGGCCCGGAAATGGTGGACCCAGTGTGGCCGGAAGGAGAAAAGAGAAGAGGCTGCGTGAAGGAGGAGGAAGAAGAAAGAGGCCCGAAAAATGTAATTTGTAGCTTCCCCGATTACCTTTTCAATCCTCATTATATTAATCAACTTGATTAAGTCCTAATCACAGTTTAATTTGAGTTAAATGAAATTAAAAACTTAATTAGGGTATAATTAAGTATATATTTAAGTATTTACTTTGTTTTAACATAAATTAAGCCATATAACTATTAAAATAATTATCTACATAATTTATAACTGTGAAAATAATTATTAAGACCCTAAAAAAATAAATACTTAGAAATTCGACATAAATATATATAATTAGGAAAAATTTATATTAATAATCAAATTAAATGCTTAAATTTCGAATTATTACATTCATCAAATGGAAAAATAGAAAAATATTTTCTGAGTTGCTAGTGTTTGTCTATGAGTGTTGGTTTTCTTGCCAGGAGGGATACTCATTCGAGTCTTGGTAGTCGATGCACTCACACACAGAGCCTTGTTCTCTTTGCTTTTTTTCTTTCTTTTCCTAAAACGTGTAGTGGGTCATTTACCAAGTCAATGATAAATAGATGGGAGGGGCCATTGATGTGGGTGAAGTTTTTTGTTTAGTTTTATGATTATCCTTCCATGGCTTGTAAGTTGTAGCGCATCCATCCTCATCACTCTTGTAAATTTCTCCGCCATGCATCTCGGAATTTCTTCCCCTTTTTTTTCCTTTGTCATCTTTCTCCCTCATCTCTATCATGTCCCATGCTTTCCACAAAAAAGTATGTATCTTGATCAATTTTTCATTATGTAGCCTGCGGTTCTTCGAGTGAAATGCGTGGCAGAAACATTCGAGTACCGGTGCAGTGTGGCTCCAAACCTCGAATCTTTGTGGTCATCCTTTTGTTGGTACGGATTGTCGGAATTGATGAGGCTTTTGTTTTGAAAAGCAATTCCATATCTACAGGGTGGATAATAGGACTTCGAACTACGAAGATTGCAAATTCATGATCCTCAGCGGGAGAATTGCTTGTCCTTCTTGACATAACGAGGATTTGATTTCTATCTTAGTTTTACTTAGATATTCTGATGATTAGAGTCTTGCACAGTTGTCTTCTCATCAAAGATTTGTCGTCTTATGCGTATCCTTGCAACAACCAAAGCCCTTGATTTACTTTGTGCCAAATGAATCTTTGGCCCAGAAAAATATATAAGTAGTTGTGGGTATAACCTTCTTGTTCACATTCCTAGAAGTGTTCTTTGAAGGCCTTAGGAGCAGTTCATTAGGAGTTGGTGAGAGTCTTTGGGCAAAGAGTTTGAACTCAAATGGACAATGACGAGAAGTAATGTGAAGATTGCATGGAGTGCAGCGGTAGATGTGGTTATATTTGGAGATTTCAACACCCACACTTCTTAAGCTTTAGTGATGACCTCGCAGCAGACTTGTACTTCATCTAGTAAGTATCCTTCCCTCTTCGTCGTCTTTCATTGATTTCTATCTTTATCTTATATGAGATTTGTTTTTTTTTTTTTGGCTTTTTGCTTAGATAAATTTTTTTTTTATGACTTATTGTTGAATTTTTGAAAATTTTAGTTCAACAAAGAAAATGAAAATATTTGGTTTTTGGATTTTTCTTAATAATTTTTTGTTATTTTTTCTATTAAGAAAAACTAAATATTTATATATCAGAAAATCATATACTTTGCAAGTGGCGTCACTTGTTCTAGTTTCATGCGAATTAAATAAAATCATATAAATTTTAAAATTTTTTGTTTAAAAATTTAATATCTCAAAATTTAGATAAACATTAAAAAGTTGATTTTGTAAAGAAAAAAAAATTAAATATTTAATCCTATTAACCACTATTCATAACAAAATTTATATCAAGTCACCATAGTGTCTTTGCCGCTTCTTCCACTATTACATCAAAACATCTTCACCAATGCATCTTATTCATGTTTTTTTTCCTTTCCTACTCAATCGGCTACTCAATTATTATTTGGATCTTGTAATGTAATTCTACCAAAGCTCATTAAAAACATAGAAATTAAGTTAAGAATATTTTGAACTCTAAATAAGTTGTTTATAAAACATTGAAGAATAAGATTAAAATTAAATTTATCTCAAATTTTCTCTAAAACTATTTTCAACAATATTAATAAGATATGATAATCCCTTTCCATTCACTTCTAGTTATTACGAAATGGTATCGAGATAAAGCGATCAATTTAACTTATCGACCATATCTAAAAACAATAAATTCCCTATTACCTAGTTTTGATATTTCCTTTACATATCTTGTTATTGGTAAAAAAATAGAAACAAATCGGCATTTATATTCTGAAACAATTTGGATTTTTTTTGCTCCAGTATGTTACATTTTAATCAGATTTCATGATCCCAGTGGACATTCTTGCCAATTGTAAAATACTGAATGATAATTATTATAATTATTATTAAAAAGACGACCTTTTTGTTTCTTATAATATGAATGGTTGTGATACCACGACCAATTTGGTCAAAGCGTATCAGGGACTACGTTTTGAAGTTACATTCTGAAATTAGCTAAGAAAATCTCATTTCTCATTCTCCACAGTTCACTTCCTTGTCCCCAACCTGCTTCTCTTATCGTTCATCCCGCCTTGATTTTAAGGTAGGGTTCTCTAATACATGGATTTTTAGTGCGGAGTCTATTAGGCGTTTGAAGATATCATGGCCAGGTAATCCTTCCTTCAGCTCTCTCTCTATACATATACATATACATATACATATACATATATATATATATATATATATATATATATATATATTTCAAAATTCAAAGCAAAGTGTTTGTGTTCCTTGTTATTCTAGTTGCTACATTTTCTAAAGCGAGCTCCTCTTCTCTTCTTAATTCTGACCATTATTGAAGCTGGCCCCAGGGCCTTATTTGTCGACATTGTTCTGATCTTTTTGCTTCGGAAATATCAAAGCTGAGATGATGCTCATTAGGAAAGAGTTTGATCTTGATAAAAACATTGAAGAATTTGTCGGGAATTCACGGATCTCAGGCGCTAAAGGTATAGTGATTCGTATGTAAGAAGATGACTAATTCATTCGGATAAACAGTCGAGGAGGTATGGTGGCATTTACAAAGGAAAGTTAGATGATGGTCACCTTGTTGCGAGTCAAAGTCCTCGACACATCCAAAGGAAATGAAGGATTTCATCTGATGAAGTTGCAAGCGTGGTCGAACTTCTCATGTCGATATTGTTACACTTTTGGGATGTTTTGAGAGTGGCGAAAAGCTCTCATCTATGAATTTATAGGCAATGGGTCTCTTGAAAGAATTTTTATGCAGAGAAAACCCTTTAAAATCCAGTAAACACTTGGGATGGGAGAAGTTATACCAAATTGCAATTGGTATAGCAAGAGGACTTGGTACTTGCATTGTGGGTGTGAAACCAAAGATATTGCATTTTGATGTGAAACCTCACGATATCCTTTTGGACCCGAAGATTTTTCTCGAAGATCTACGATTTTGGGCTTGCTAAGTATGCCACAGAAAGTATTATATCAATGTCTGCGTGAGGGACCATTGGGTATGTCGCTCAAAAGTGTTAAGAAATTTTGAAGTCTCACACAAATCGGATGTTTATAAATGGGATGATGATTAAAATGAGATTGGAGGAAGACAAAATGTTAATGGTACAGTGGATATCTGAGTGAGGCGTTTTCCACATTGTTGGATTTATAAGAATCTTGGGCGGAAGAAGATCTGGGGGTATTTAGGGCATTGAGAAAAGAGGAAAATGAAATTGCGGGAAGATGATAGTAGTGGGTTTGTGGTGCATCTGAGCGGATCCTTCACATAGAGTGCGCGAGCGAAGTGATTGAAATGTTGGAAGAGGCGTAGAAGAGATCCACAGAAGCCTTTCTATCTTCTCATGAGGTTTCGATAGATTCTTCATCCTTGACATTATCACGGTGATATGTTCCTACAATTGCATGTACTAATTGTTTATCAATCAAACAAATTAGTGATCAAACATTATGGAGACCACGGATGCATATGATAATCGAATTCTAACGTTATGGAATCATTTATGCAGTATTACTAAACTTGTATAACCTATAGTGATTCTAGATATCACCCATTCCACTTAAATCGTCACTATCGCAAGCTAGATACATGAATTTTTCCTTTCTTTACTTCTTCCAAATAAGTATCTATGTTAGGCTCGACTAAATATAAATAAAATACAATTATAAAGGAACCGGAAATGGAGTAGCTACTGATAAGGATACTATGGTAGAATGCATTTTGAGGAAACAGGGAATTCATGAAGACCAAAAGAAAAAATTAGGTCGAGGAATTATTCCTTATTATTTGGGTAATTTCATATTGTAGCTTATGAACAATAATTATAAGATTATTTGTATAAGCTCAACCTTCCTCAAATGCGCGAATGGTCAATGTGGCTATCCAAGACCACAAATTAAAGGGCATTGCCTGCTTTTCTGTATGGAACAAAAGTCACAAATTAGTAGCCGACCACAATGGTTGTCTAATCGTTTCTCATTTACAAATTGTCAAACAATAGAGTTTCTGCAGAAAGATTTCAAAGAGATGTATTCTTCTCTACAACAGAGGCAATATATAGATACAATTACATCATAAAAATTAGGTCCTAAAAAAGGGAAAAACATATTGTTTCTATATATATATACAAGATTGGTCAACTATCATAATTTCTAGGATTAATTACACAAATTGTTTCTATATCTATATACAAGATTGGTCAACTATCATAATTTCTAGGATTAATTACCGAATCAATCTAATATCATACCTCATGCGCATACTCCCTCAGCCGGCTGCATGAATGCCCATCACGCCTAACTCACAATTATACCATGAAACACCTTCCCCCAAACCGCCTTTGTGAGCATCGCCAACCGACCTTGGATTGAATAAATGGGAATTGTATAATCTTTCATCGAGGTTCTTGATGAAATGATCGATCAACTTCAACATGTTTAAGGCGATCATGTTGGAACGTGATTTCCAGGCAATTTGAATGGATGCCTTATTATCACAATAGATTCATAGTGTAGTATATCTTAATCCCTTAAGTCCCTCACAAGATATTCTTATCCATAACACCAGATACACCATGAGCCATACCTCGAAATTCAGCTTTAGCACTTGATCTTGCTACTACCTTCGCTTCTGCTTTCCAAGCGACAAGATTACTTTCCACAAAAGTAAAGTAACCAGATGTGGACCTTCCGGGGTTGTTTGATCACCGCCCAATCGAATCATGTATCCTTCAATGTTAGAGATACCATTGAGAACAATAAACCTTTCCTGAGCACTCTTTAAGTATCTTAAGATCCGACATCGCTTTCTCCATATGTTCCCTTTCACTCTGGGCGTATGCATGAACTGGCTCACAACGCTCACCGCATATGATATATCTGGCCTTGTGTGTGATAAGTAGATTAATCTTCCAACTAATCACATAACGACTTGCCTATCAGCTTGGTCCGGGAGAATTTCGAGCTTATGATTCATTTCCACGGGCTGCCTCTACTGTTTACAATCACATTCGGCTTCTAAGCAAGATCCACACATATTTTACTGTGAAAGCAAGACTCCATGTTTCAATTCATACCTCAATTCCCAAAAATATTTAAGTTGCCCGAGATCCTTCATTTCAATTGTATTAACATTCCCTGTAAAGCTTTCATTTCGTGATGGGTCATCTCCCGTCAAGACCATATCATCAACATACACAATTAAAGTCATGGTTTCCTTCTTTGTGTTTTATAAACAAAGTGATCCGAGTTACTTTCATATAGCCGAACTCCTTCTATCAGAGTCGAGAATTCCCAAACCATGTTTCCAGGTGACTGCTTTTCAAATTCTATACAATGACTTTTTTAATTTACAGACTTCACCTTTACATGAAGAACCATTTTTAACTCCGAGCGGTAGCTCCATATGTAATTCCTTCTTCCAAATTTATCGAGGAAAGCATTTTTAACGTCAAATTGTCGCAGAGGCCAATCTCGATTTGCTGCTATAGATATAAGAATGCGAATTGTAATGATCATAGCCACTGTGCAAAAGTATCCCGATAAATTCATCCATACCTTCAAGGCATATCCTTCACGCAACCAGTTCCGGCCTTACATTCACTCACACTCCTATCTCGGTTTGAAGCCTACCGTGAACACCCATCTGCATCCACCAGCTTCATTCCTTTAGGCAAATGAACAAGTTCCCCAAGTGGTACTTTCTTTATGGGTGCCTATCTCTTCTGCTCATCGCCTTTCTCCATTTCGATCACCCACTGATCCTACTACATTACTAGAATAGAAACTATGGACAATTGATTAACAAGAATGCATACGATTAGGTCAACCTTATGAGATGACATATTGTTAATCGATATTCGGGTCTTGGCTTCCGTGGATCGTTCACATCGCTTTTGGAACTCCCTATTCAATTCGTGGATATCTAGGAGCTCGATTTCTTCGCAGAACATATGTTTCATTAGACTCTCCAAACAATGTGATTCATACTTACTGAGGAGGAACATTCTCGGGCTGGGCCCTTCAGCTAATGGTGTAGACGGGGGCAACTCGAGGTATTTCCGTGGTGATTCACCCCTGGGCCATGATCAGGATCACACCCTCTGTCGCACAACATGCTTAAAATGTTCATTCACCTTTTCCAACTCAATAAACTCATCACCTCCACCACTCTCCTATTGAATATTCTCCAACTCAATAAACTCATCACCTCCACCATTCTCTTCACTTGAGCTCTCCCCCTAAAGAGAATTTTTAGAGACTCCCCCGGAGTAATAAAGTGCTCTAATTCTCTAAAGAGGCATCTGTGAGTCACATGTAGCTTTCTGCCTAGGATCATAGCACCTATATCCTTTTTGAAATTCGCAGTAGCCAACAAAAACACATCGTTCAGACATGGATCGAAGCCAGTTCTCAAGATTTTTGGGATGTGAACATATACTAAGACATCCAAAAACTGTGGTTCAAGATTCTAAGACGTGGGAATTGAAAGTAAGGATTGCAATTTCACTGAGGAGTTTGAAAGTCTATTATTTGAGAAGCAAACATTGGATGAGGTAGTGCTAGATTTCACAAATTTTCACCCTAATAAAATCGAGGCATGTTCATGCTCAAGAGGAGGCACGCATCACTCCAAAAGTCAGTTTCATTCTTTCCGCCAATCCATTTGTCAGGAGCATGTGTGCATGAGGTTTGATGACGTACCCATGGTTTCCCCTCAAAAAATCTCTAAGAGAGGCATCCATAAATCCCTGCATTCACTGGCCGACACAAACACGACCGCTTGATACCTGGTGAGTCATTTTGTGAAAAATTCGAATGCTAGACACACATCACTTTTTTTACAAAGAGGGACACCCAAGTCATTCTAGTGCATTCATCAATAAATGTCACAAAGTAATCTGCCCAGATATAGAGAGGAACCTTCATAGGACTTAAACATCGTAGTAAATAACTTCAGTGTTCTAACTTTATTCGTGATCAGAATAAGAAATACGGTGGCTCTTAGCCAGTTCACAAGTGTCACAATGAAATTCCCTATCATTCAATCCTGGAAAAAGTTATGGTTGCAATTTCTTAAGATAACCAAAAGAAAGATGTCCTAATCTACGGTGCCATAACCATATAGTTGCTCGAGCCTTGTCTTTACTGCTAGTTTGATTTGCCCGACCGACGAGATCCCCATCTCTGAAACTCTAAGTAGTAAAGTTTGCTCCATCTAACACCATAACCAAGAATCTTCCAAGTTAGAATGTCTCTGGAAGACACAAAATGAGGGGCCAAAGTTATGCAGACAAGCGAGAGTTGAAGCAATTAAGCAATGTACAAAAGGTTGTATTCAAGAGATGGAACAACAAGGATATGATTCAATGTGAGAGTATTAGGATAAGATAATGATCCTTCCCCGCATTAGGGAGTGCTACTATCAAGTGTGGGAAATAACTGATTGAGAAGAAGGGAGAACATATTTTAACTGACTGAAGTCCCACATCATGTGATCGGATGCACTTGTATCAATAATCCAAGTTCTATTCTTAGAAGTTGCAGAAAATACAAATGCTTTACCAATAATACCTGGATGGGCAACATTTGCAAAGAGTGGGCGGTTGATTTTCTTTCGATAATGTCACTATAAATTTTCCCAAGAATCTTTTCGAGGCTCTTCGAAGTCCAACCACTCGAACTCCACGTTACCTTACGAGGGTGATGGGTTTCGAGGGAAAAATACGTATACGATGGTTTCTTGCAGACTTCTTTGGGATCAAGCCTGTTCTGATACCATGTCAAACAATAGAGTTTCTGCAGAAAGATTTTAAAGAGATGTATTCTTCTCTAAAACAAAGGCAATATATAGATACAATTACATCCTAAAAATTAGGTCCTAAAAAAGGGAAAAACAAATTGTTTCTATATCTATATACAAGATTGGTCAACTATCATAATTTCTAGGATTAATTACACAAATTGTTTCTATATCTATATACAAGATTGCCAACTATCATAATTTCTGCAGGATTAATTACCGAATCAATCTAATATTGCATACTCATGCATAATAAATATAACAATTCAATTAATAACCAAGTTATTTGAGTTTACATTTTGAGGACGGTGAGATTTAGATAGATCCTTTTTGTGTAATGCTACTCGTCTCGGTATAGTTTATGCAGAGATGGAACATGGTAGATAGCATATGTAGAATAAGACTGCTACTATTGATAAGTATATTTTATAGGCATTTTATCCCTATATTTTGGTTAGTATTTTGTAGTTTTTATGATATTAATAAGTGTTTTAACACCATTTTTATTCATATTTGAAATTAGGACCAAATCTGAGGCATTGAGGCAATATGAAGTGAAAAAGTAAAAAAAAATAAAAAAAATTTGGTAAATTCCACATATAGCAGTAGTTACTGTATTTCAATCTTTTCAGCTGTAAAATGACCTCTCATGGCTCCAATCTTTGTATGGATGGATAGTAGACTTCTCAAGCTTTCCGAAGAGCCTTCATTCACTCAATTTGGACTTCAAATGATCAAGTTATGACTATTAGAAGAAGGAAGAAGAGAAGAGTGTTCAAAATCTGAACAAGCCATAACACTTTGTTGATTCACCTTACCTATCGCCTTTAAAGTGTTTTCCTTGACCATATCCATATTCTACACTCTCTAATCTTTCCAACAGTCTATTATTTCAATTTGGAGTCCGAATTAAGAAGTTACGACCTCGGGAAGGTTGGAGTGCAAAACAGAGAGTCTCAAAGACAAAGCACGTTGGCCGATCGATCGCTTAAGAGTTGACTAGTTTCTCTAAACAAGTCCTTCTATGGGTAGAAACAATCTTAGGCACAAATATTTGAAGAAAAAAGCTTGTTAAGAAGGAAATAAGGGAAGAAGAGAAAGAGGCTTTACTAGATTTGTTTATCTCTCTTCCCTTTGTTTTCTTTCTTTCTTTGATTGTCAGATTTTTAAAGATGTTTTACTTTATTTTCTTAGGGTTTAGATGTAACCAAAGACATTAATGTATGGATTTTGTCTAATTTCTATTGATTGATGTATTCTTTTCACATATGTGTTAGTATTTTATTTAGGCTTAATGCTTGTAGATATTTGGCCAATATTTATATGATTCAGGCCTTGGATTTGAGACAGAGAAATGATAAGCAATAAACTATACCATGGACGACCACATTCAATTATTATGAAATAGAGTTATAAAATGATATTAGGTGTGGTATTGGGTTTCTAGGGTTCAATGTGTCCTTTAGTGATGGTGGTTTGGCAAAGATGCAAAATAGACATTTTCTAAGGATAAGCAGTGCATGTTCGAAAAGATTCATATACATTAGTGAAATTCAGGATTAATTTGGATTAGAGTTCCATACGTGATTGTTTAGATGAAATCTACGCCCTAAGGCTTTACGCTTTATCGAGTAGTCATGAAGCTAGGTTCTGCATGCTAGTTTAGTTAATTTGTGCTCCTTTCCATATTTTCTTATCATTCAAATAGAGCATAAGCTAGGATTAAAATTCCAGAATTAATAGTCAATTCTTTTGGAGGCGATACTTTATTTACTCTTATTACCCGAATACAACATCGTGCACTTGCTCACATAGGCAATTTATATCTTCATGCATTTTTCGTCTTATCGCTCATCATCCTTGTATTCTATTGCCCTTCACAGAATCTTAAGCTTCAAGTGCACTAGTCGTGTCCGGTCTTTGCACGTATACTTAGTGATGGCTCAGACCGCACCACACATTTCTCGTACGTAAAGATACAAAGATGATCTTAGTGGAAAACATTGTCAATGTACAATCAAAACACTAAAGCAAAACAAATATTTAACATCATTCTTAAATAGTAGAGGGCAAGTTATAAATAAAAAAATTTCACTACCCTAATGAAGAACATTGGTTTATCAATGATGATTCCTACTTAATATATACATCTCATTCAAGACATCAAAATTGAGTCGATGAGAAGAAAATGGCATCACCAACCCTTCTTTTTGCTCTTTTTTTTTTTTTCTAGTATAGGATCATTGTTCTTATTGATGATATGTGCTTCAAGAACCTCAAGGGAGTCCTCGTGAAAACTCAACATCGGGCCTCGTGGTCAGAGGGCCAACGACCCAATTTATAGCTCACGTAATCCGGTGAAGACGGTGTTTCTTACCTTCAATAAATTTCCAACACCGTCACTGAATCTCCATTACCTCCTCCGGCCTTTACTACATTGTAACCTCACTCAATGCCCTTCGTGATCTCACATGCACTTCATTCATTGTAGTCTCATTTCTTCTCATTTTGCAACACCGAAATGCCAATCGCCACAACCATTATCATCCTACCGCATTGTCGTTCGAATTAAACCCAAGTGGAAGGGTCATCAAGCTGGGTGCAATGCATGGATTTGGATCTTGTTGATAGCCATATGTTAGGCAAAGTTGATCTCGCTGCCTGCTCGCGGATGTCAAAGAACAGCATTGATGATATGAGCTCAATCAGACGCACCCCAAAGCTATGGGACGCCACTCTTGCTCTGTCGGGTAGCATTGGTGATAGTCGAATCAACATATCCGTGAGTTCAGGAGTGCTTGAACTGTGAATGTGGTCCAAATTCTGGTTTTAGTTCCATTTTTTCTTAAACCCATTGGGTTAAGATACAGATTTATTCAAAAATCTCGAGGAGCCGTGGCAATGTTTTCTTTTAGAGAGCAGCTTTTTTTCAACGTAAGAGAGGCGCCTGGTTCTCAGGCTGTGGTGTGTTCCGTGCGTAAGAAAATTTGCAAGAATGTGTTTATGGTAGTGGTACCAGAGTGTTGTGTTTACCATGAAGATAAAAAAACTCCGATGTATACAAAGCAGTGTTCGGGTGAGATCTTCATCAACCTGCTTTGATTTCGAGGCTGGGATTTGCCTATTAATTTTATTCACTATATTTAGATGATTTCATTACTTTGGACTCTAGCGTACTGACAGGTTGAAAGCTAGGTGTGTTGAACCTAGCTTAGAATTAGGTTTTGTAACTAAATTATTATAGTGGATATTTGGTGGACTCCGACAAAAGGTCCCGTGGTTTTTCCTCTTCTCACTGGGGGAGGTTTTCCACGTTGTACCCTCTGCTATTTTTGTGATTATCTCCTTGGCATATTATTTTTCTGCTGCATTCTCATCACTCCTACCAAGTTAAATCAACAAGGAGAAAATATTCATTTTTGTGTTGTTTTTCACAAGTCACAGATCGTAGAGCCAAAGTTCTATCGTCTCGAGTATCAGGGTCAGTGTTGGCTTTTAAAATGGAGGAAGCTGGGAGCCGCCATGATTAGACTAACCTCGGTCTAATATTCTATCTCGGGAAATAAGAATGGAAGATATCTTTATTAAAAGGGATTTATATGCGCTTATTGACGGGGATAAAAGTAAACCCAAAGATATGTCAGAAGCATAATGGAAGATCATGCATAGAAAACAAGAGCTCTTAATCGATTAGCAGAGACTGCAGTGTGTTTCATCACTTGTCACAGAGACTGATGCTAATGAGCTTTGGAAAAATTAGAATCCATGTAATAATCCAGACTCACATTAATAAAGCCACTTTGGATTAGAAGGCTAGTAACTGGCATAAAACGGGCACACAGAGGTAGCACACCAATGACTTTCAAGGGTTGGTGAACCGCTAAATGCTATGAAGACGAAGATTGAAGATGAAGCTACAGGCATTGTTACTTTTGGAGTTCTTTGCCGATAGTTGGGATACTCTAATATCCACTTAGTAACCAAATTAATGGCACTTGCGTAACCATGGATATGGTAAAAGACGCTTGTTTAATGAAGAAGCCGTAATAGTGAACAGAATATCTTCGAGACCGAGGCTCTTGTCACAAAGAGAACAGGAGTAGAGGTAAAAATGTAGAACCTAAGGGTCAGTGGTAAATCCAAAGGCGTGCCCAGAATCCGCAGGAAAGTCTAGTGAAAGAAGGTATGTTATCATTGTGGTAAGGAAGGACATATGAAAAGAAATTGTTAGCGTTTGGAAACGGGAACAAAAGAAGGAAAAAATCGTGAGGAAAGTGATGAAAATAAAAATATTATGTACCGCTTTATCCGACTAAGACGTGGCGCCTCTCTATTTTTGAGATGAAGAATGCTTGTCACATGTATAATGAGGTCGAGTGGATTATTGATACAATGTTCTCTTTATCACGTTATTCGATAAGGAGTTTCACATCGTATAAGCCAGAGACTTTGGTGTCAAAGAAGATGGGTAACACCAGCTACCCAAGATTGTGGTATCGTGATGCTCTGCATACTTACGCACGTTGGTTGTTCATTGACTCTGAGAAATGTGCGGCATGTTCCTGACTTACGTCTTAATCTTATTTCCTCGAGTTGCCTCGGATCGGGAAGGATATGAATTACTTAATCTGCGAAATGGAAGCTACTCAAATGCGTTCTTTAGTAGTCGCTAGAGGCAAGGTTGGGAAGCACACTTACAAGACAATTGTGGAAAATACGTGGAGATGAATTGAATGCAAATCAAGACATGGTTCCTCCTAAATTTATGGTGTCAAAAGATCGTCACATGAGTGAGAAAGGGTTACATATACTAGCCAAAGTGTGCTGCCTCATCCCTTTACTAAAGGTACGCCTTAACCCCTGTGACATTGCTTTATTGAAAACATCATAGAGTTTCTTTTTCTTAAATCTTCAAAAGAAAATCTAATATTTTGGAATTGGTTTATTCTGATGTTTGTGGTCCCTTTCAGGTGGAGTCCCTGGTGGAATAGATATTTTGTCACATCTATCGATGATGCATCAAGAAAGGTGTGGTTCGCCAAGGCCAAAGATCAAGTGTATCGCTTTTCCGTAAATTTCATGCCCAGCCGGGAAAAGAGAGACAGAGTTTTCAAGGTTCGTACTGGACAATGGAGGTAGAAAGTATATCAAAGGAGTTTAGAAACTACCGTCAGCACATGGTATTGGGACATTTAGAAGACAAGCTCTCGTATCACAAAGACAATGGTGTTGCGGGCAGAGGATGAACCGCACTATCGCTGAGAAGGCCTCCGATGCATACTAAAATGGAAAGCTACTCAAAGTGTTTTAGGTGAAGCTATTCGTGATCGCTTGTTACTGATAAATAGGTCTCCCGCCTTTGAGTTGACATTCCGTATGGTAAGGACAGAAAGATGTTGTTTTACAATCATCTTAAGGTTTTCGTGCAAGGCTTTTTGCACAGTACCTAAATATGAGGTCAAGCTTGATGACAAAGCTTTTCCATGTATCCTTGTTGGCTATGGAAATGAAGAGCTCGTACGTGATTATGGGATCTGAAGTGAAAAGAAGATTTTCGTATAGAGATGTGATATTTTATGAAGATCGACTATTTCAGATTGCGAGAAGATCAAAAGGTTAAAGCTATCGTTGATGGTGTTTACATCCTACGCTATTCACATTTTCCTGCACTGCATTCATAGACGGGAGTAGAGATGGATCTGCAGATTTACACCGAGACAAGGGTTGATGATGTGATGCCGAGAGTGATCAAGCTGCTGGAAGGTGGGGAGTGCCTCCTCAACAAGTCATTTCAGAACCTCAAATTAGAAGGACTAATAGGGAGAGTCGTCCATCATCCAAGTATCCTTCTTTAGAGTATGCTGATTAATGCATTTGAGGGAGCCGTAGAATTTTCAAGAAGTACACTCATGCGCATATGTGTCGGATGAAAGCTACGCAGAAGAAATGCATTCTTTGTTAAAGAATGACGCTATGAGTCGGGTGGAACTCCAAAGGCGGTAAAGGCATTAAGGAACAAAATGGTGTTCAAGTTGAAGAAAGATAGTGATGGAAAATTGCTGAAGTATAAAGCTCGTTGGTAGTAAAAGGTTTTCGGGGTAAAAGGTACGACTTTGATGAGATATTCTCTCCGCCAGAAAATGTCTTCTATCGAGTTGTTTCGGGTTTGATCGCCAGTTTAGACCTCGAAGCCAATGGGCTAGATGTGAAGACCGCTTTTCTTCATGGTAATGAAGAAATTTATACGTCACAACCTGAGGGGTTTGAAGTAAAAGGTAAGGAGCACATGGTTTGCAAAATTAAAGAAAAGTCTTTATGGTCAAGCAAGCCGTGCCAAGGCAAGGGTACAAGAAGTTTGATTCTTTCGTGAGCCACGAAACATAAGAGGATGATGCAAAGATCATTGTGTTTATTTCAGGGAAGTTTACAGATTTGCAATCTCATTATTCTTTACTTTATGTTGATAGTGGTTAATACGGGAATACTCCAAATTGATTGGCAAGTTGAAAGAGAGGTTGTTCAAGTCCTTCGATTACGAAGGACCAAGGCCCGCAAACAAATGTCAAGTGCTAATTACTCGATGAAAGGCAAAGAAGTTTCAGGGTCGGGCCGCCAGAAAAGCAGGCAAGTGAACGCAGCGTTTCGAAGCGTTCAATATGAAAGATGCTAAGGCACGCTCTACTAATCACTTTAAGCTACAGGCTTATGCCCTACTACTTCATGCATGAAAAGGAAAAGATGGTCTTCTATTCCTCACTCCTCAAGAGCTGGGGGAGTCTTATGTATTGCATGGTTTGTACAAGGCCCCGATATCACACACGCCGGTTAGTACAAAGGAGTAGATTTATCCAAACTGTGAAAGGAGCATCGGGAAGCAAGTGAAATGGATCTTCAAATATTTGAGGGGTACTTCAAAATCGTACTGAGTTTTTGGGGGTTCAAAACCAAATGTTAGAAGTGCCTTACAGATGCCTGATACGGCAGTGACCTTGATCGTGAAAGTCGACTTTGTTTTTATTCACTTTTGCCGGGGAGTCTTCATGGCGCTTCTGTTGCTAAAAAGTGTGTCGCTTGTCTACTACGAGGCACATATACTGAAGAATCGGCAAAGAAAAGAGATGTTATGGATGAAGAGATTTGTCCAAGAGCCGGTTCGATGCAAGATGAGTATACAGGTTTTCAGATAGTCAAAGTGCTATGGACCTGAGCACATTCGTACCATTCCCGCAGACAAAAGCACATCGGATATGAGATATCATCAATACGAGATGTCATCGGAAGAGCTTATGAAGCTTAAGAAGATTCACACGTATTTAATCCTTCCGATATGATGACAAAGTTGTTACTCGCAGAGTTTAGTTTTCTCAGGCTCTGGTCGCTCTAAGATGGACTCTAACCGAGATGTTGCACTCCCTTTTGGTGTCAATGGAGGAGATTGTAATGTGTCCAGCCTAATATAAAGCAGCCCATTTTTTCTCCTTGCCTCCATTGTGGCCACAAATGATGCCATCTCTATTCAAAAAATTCGAGGAGCCAACTAGTTTTCTTTTAGAGAGCGCTTTTTTCAATGTAAGAGAGGCGCCGGTTCAGGCTGTGTGTGTGTTCATGAAGAAGAAAAAATACAAAGAATGGTTTAAAAAATCACAGCCAGCAGTTTTTTTTATAATAAAGATAAAAACCGATGATATTGAAGAGTTCAGTGAGATCTTCATCAACTGCTTTTGATTTGAGGCTAGATTTGCTTCCATAATTTTATTCACTATATTTAGATGATTTCATTGTTTTGGATCTTGAAGTATCTTTCTATCGTGTTGAAAGCTAAAGTGTTGAACCTAGTTTAGAATTAGGTTTTGTAATAAATTATTATAGTGATATTTGGGTGACTTTATAAAGGTCCCGCGGGAGCCTTCTCACTCAGTGGGAGGTTTTCCACGTTAAAATTCTCTCTGTTATTTTTGTGATTATCTCCTTGGCATATTATTTTTCTTGGTTGCATTTCATTGACTCCTAACAAGTTAAATCAACAAGGGAAAATATTCAAGTCTTGTGTTTATTTCCCAACAGAAACATGAGTAACATCTGTTGGGAAGAGACGGATACCAAAATCGCAACTTTGCCGCAGAAGTCGTCGTGAGGAGAATATTTGGCTGTTTTGACATCGCAAGGATGATATCGAAGCATGGAGATATTTCGCCAGAACTTGCAGTCTCTATGGCAATTTTCATTCGAGTCGGCCATGTGAGAGATCCGTGCTTAGCTCTGCTCACCATGAAGATGATGATCAAGAATGTCCCGTTAGAAATGTAACTCATATATGAGGAGTCATTGTGGCGAGAGGGTGCACCATATAAGATGACAAGGTTTGGGTGGCGTAAAAGTCAAGAACTCACCTCATACGAGAACCCGGTGAACCTCTTGGTAATTGTTTTCATATAACTCACTAATAAAGAATGGAAGACTTAATTCATCACAAAGTTTCCTCGTCGATAAAAGATCATACAAGAACACAGAACGATCCATTAAATGGTGCAGAGAGGTAAATTTCGCATAAGAGAGTAACTCCTCTTACCACGATATCAAGTGCCAAAGCCTCCATCTCCTAGTTCTCTCGTCGAACCAAAATCTTCGTTAGTGGCTTCTTCCGCCATAAGTGAATATATGGGACTCGCGCAAGCCGTCCCGTGAGAATGTTGAGCCTCGTGGCTTTAAGAGATATTTAGAGAGTTGATGGAGGATAGCGCCTTCTCAGAAGGCGATACATGAAGAAACAATGCTACAAATGATGAGAGTACTAAACTAACGTAAACACTCGCGAGGGGGGGCCAAGGTGAGGCATAGAAACAGAGCGAGGAATGGATCGGGAAGAAATCTCACCGGTCTCGCTCAAGTGCAATTAAGGTTACAAAAGAAAATTTCACCTTGGGGGGCATATTACCTATAATGATCTTCTTTTTCACACTGGTCCTCCGTAATGGCAATCACAAAATAAAAAGGAAAATGTTAGTTTTAAACATTACACCAATCACAAAATATGCAATACCGATGACAAGCTTTACGAACAATCGTATCCTTATACACAACTGATAAGACCCGCACTCCGAACTCGGTGATGTTTCCTTCACATTTTCATGGATTTCGTATTCCACTAATCCATTTAAGGATTTCTGGTGGGGAAAAAAGCTGAAGATGCTGATTGAAGACAAGATTTGAGTTGAATAAACAGAGTCATAACATCATCATGTTTAAGATTTTGATTATGGATATGTTGGTGTAGTCATAAAACTTAAACCTAAACATAGGGATATAATCTAAACCTAAATATGCTCAGAAAGCAGCAGCTTTTCCTCTCTCAGCAATAATTTTTACATAACGGCCTCAAAAGAAACCAAAGAACAATCAACAATCGCCTTCTCAAAGAGCTACAATTATTTGCAGTCCAACTTAAACAAACCCCTGCCTCAGAAATTCCAGTGTAATACATTTCCAAACCTCTCACTCATCACAACATCAACAGGGACATTAACCATAGACTGGCATGACTCAGAAAATTCATGTACTCCAAAGCTACCTGAACGCTAGCAAAGGAGTGAAGAGAAATCATTCTCATTCAATCAATTGGAATCGTTAAGGTCTCAAGAGGAACGGCGCTTGTAGAACACCAAAAGTCAACGGCAATGAGAAGGACTGTGATTGAATGGAGTTACGATGAAGACTAAAGTTATACAGAGGAGTTAGGCATGGATCGCCATCATGGACAGCAGAGTTGGCCATGAGAAATGAGTGGTTGGTGTAAAAGATCTCATTAATGACATAATTATCACCAGAAAATATTGAAATAAGACCGGTTTTCATCGTTGCAAAGTGACTCAGAAAATTTGGGATACCACAATAGACTCCTTTGTTTCTTAGGAATCCAAAAGGGGTGGCTTTATATTTGACTGTAGTCCCATGTAATTGTGGAGGCTTGCAGGCCCTCAAATTTTTGGTAGGTTATTTAAAAAAATACTAAATAAGCTGTTTGAAAATCAAAAACAATGATGAACTTAGTACGTCAATAATGCCATAGTCACGGGGCCGTATGGCATTGAAATTTTTTTCATGTTAATGTCGTAGTTAATGACTACGGCACTGGCTTAAATTTTTTTTAAGGATAAACGCACTAGTTTAGACATTATTTTCATTTCCAAACTATTTTAGTAATTTTTTTAAATAACCTAAATATGTCCAAAACTCTAAATTTTGGACATATTTGTTTTTTTTTTAAATAAACTAATTTGTTTTTTCATTTCCTAATGTCCTCAATTAGTAAAATAATTGAACTAGGTAAATTACTATCTTTTGTTATACCAGTCTATAATTAGATTGGAACTCCCTGAATCTCAAGCTTAAAAAAATCATTATTTTTACAGCTAAAACACTATTTCTTAAAGCTATATACATTGTGCTTCAAGTACTATAGAAAATATTGCCAATTAGCAGCTATTTTAATTATTATTTTAGAGTCCCTAATAACCCATCATAAAACATTTCTTATTTTCAATTTTTTGAATCACAAAATTTAATTTGAATATTTATTAATTGAATAAATTCATCGAATTTATTTTTCAATCATACAAGGGACATTGTGTTCCGAAGATAAGAGTAGTATATAACATCATAAAGATTTTGAAAAATAGAGATATCCTCCACAATAATAATGAGAAAGGAGTTGGATTGGATTTTCTTCTCAACAAACATTTTATGATTTCTTTATGGGACTTCAAACGTTCCACGAGACAATGACAAAATGACAATGACCATTTTTTGTATTGGATGCTTGAAAAGTCAATGTACTCTTTAGCACGCAGATTTCATGTTCCAAGTAATGACCTCATTTATTTTCCCTGGGACGTGTGGAATGGGCAATTGACCTAAGTCAGTCAATGTTGAATAGATGTCCCGGGGACGGGGTATTGGGTGAATGATGTTTTTATTTAGTTTTCTCTTCCGTGGTGGAATGTTGTATCCATCCAATCACCACTCTTCACATTTTCTCCTCCGGTTTCACTTCCATGAATCTCAAAGATTTCATCCCTTCTTCTTCTCTTGTCATCTCCCTCTTTATATTTAACCTCGGGCATGCCTTCCCAAAATATGTCTGCGGAATCGATATTCGTTATGCAGCCTGCAATTCTTTAGGAAAATGCGGTAGATTAGGAAAAATTCAGTACCCATTTTGGGTAAACAGCTCCCAACCTCAGTACTGTAGTCATCCCACGTTCAGGCTGAACTGTCTGAAGGATGGGGCCACCATACCTTTTCATGTCATCGGCATAGATAACAGGAATCAGATCCTGATGATTGCCAGATTTTATGATCCCTCAACGGGGACTATTAATTGTCCTTACCTCAACATAAGCAAGGGTTCAATTAATACATCTAGTTATACTCGATGTTAGAATTATCACAGTGTTGCACAGTCGTTTCGGAGAAACAATAAGGAAAGCTACAGTTACTTTGTGGCAAATGAATCTTTAACAGATTTATTAGGGGATGTGGGTATAGCGCTCTTCTTCCTGCTCGAAGTGCTGTGGAAGGTCTTTTGAATCGTTAATTAAAAGTTGGAGGGGCTTTGCGCAAAGGGTTTGAAGTGAGATGGACAACAAATGAGGCAAACTGTGAAGACTGCTTGGAGTCTGACGGTAAATGCGGGTATGACCGAAATTTCAACACACCTTGTTTTTGCCCTGACGAGCCTCACCAACAAACTTGTTCACCAAGTATGTATCCTTCTTGCTCTTCTAATGAATTCTATCTTTGTTTCTTCCTTTGCCTTTTCTTCTACTATTACATCAAAACATCTGCAGGAATACACCTTATTCATGATTTTTTTTCCTTTTTCTACTCAATCAACAATTCAATTGTTTGGATGCTTCCAATTCGATTCTACAAACTTATTAAAAAATGTATATTGAAAATTAAGTATGAAAATTTAACTCCTAAATAACTTCTTTATTTTTTTATGCATTATAGAATAAAATTTTAAATTAATATCAATTTTTAATGACTACTAAAATTAAATTTTTGAACAAAATCTAATTATTCCTTCCTCTTCTTGTTATTTTGAAATCGTATAAAATAGACTCATAATCAATTTTGAATTGTAAGAAATATCAAATAACCATATCTAAAAAAAATTATTCCTAGAATTTAGTTTGAACATTCACTTTTCATATCTTATGGGTAAAACTTAAAAAAAATCTCAATATTTATAGTGGAAAATCAATTTAGTTTCTTATATCAAATATATATTTCATTAATTTTAATCATATTTCATGATCATATTATCGTAATGTGTAAAAATATTATGAATGACAATTATTATTATTATGAAAAAGCAAAGAGCTTTTTACTTTTTTATAAGCTATGAATGGCTCGAAACCACCACAAATTTGATCAAATTAGTACCCCACAACTTTGTTTATGAAGTTACATTACAATGCTAGCTAAGAATATAATTTCTTGGCATGCCCGCATATTCACTAATTTTCGCGTTTTCATTTGTATGTTTGTGTGAAAATCATAAAAATCACCAATATATTTTTGGCATATCCTGTGGGACACATCTTTGTGGAACATTGTTTGGTGAGACACATCTTTGTGAAAGATCATCCGATGGATTCAAATGCCACCAAAATTGAGGAGTAAAACAACTGCAAAGTCTTTGGACTTAGGAATATGATGTTATAGAAGAAATGCAAGAAGGAAGAGTTCCAGCCCTAGTGGAACACATAGAAAACCTAATGAATTCTCCACTATGACATCAGGGGAATCTATCCAACAACCCTATTAAACAAGTGGAAAGAATGGGTACAGGTAATGTGGATGTGCCTTTTTTTTTTTTGTCTAATAATTCTAATGAATTTAAGGCTCTCATGCAAGAATTAAAGAGCCAACGAGTGATCATGATTGCCTTTATGGAAGAAATGAAGCAGCAATCTCAATCCATCTTGAAAACCTTAGAGAAAGGGGACCACCAAGGAAGGAAGTTGCTTTTAAGCTTGAAATGAAATTTTCTAACAAACTCGGGGGGCAACATTCTGAGAACCTACGAGAAGCTAGTGAATTTCACCGCTCACTTATGCAATCAAAGGCTAGATACCTTCCTCCCCATAGAAGAGAGGGTGGCACTCTGGAGAACGTAACAGGGGAAATACCTCAGCCATATCAACAACCCCTCAGAGGATTTTTGCTCAGACTAATCCACTTACACAACCTGGAGCATATGAAGGGGGCTTTCTTTTCAATGGAGGCCCTATGAGCATCATGCAACCGCCTATAGGAGTGAATGGCAACAGGGGACAACAAGTTCAACAAGTTCCTCAACAGCCTTTTAAGCAACCAGATTTAGGAGCAATCAAAGAGGCGGTGCAGGAGTTATATGGGCCAGGCCTCAAGTAAACTGGCCACCCGGAGTTCTACAAACCTTATCTAGAGATGATAGACATGGAGAACCCCTATGCAAGGGGGTACAAGATCCTTTATTTATCTTTGTTCTTTGGAGAAGGTCAATCCACCTTGAAGCATGTTGTTAGATTCACTGTGCAATGTGGGGAGTTGGCTAACTATGAGAATTTCTATCATTTCTCAAGCTTAGTTGTTTCCTAACTCTTTGATGAGCACTGGTCTACTTGGTATGTACAACACAAGCCACAAGGAACTCCATCTCGAAGCGGCAGAGATGAAAAAGATAGCTCCACACTCGATTCTTCAGGCCTGAGCCTAAAGTGTGCATTGCATAACTGTCCAGAGTGACTAAAAGAAATGGGGAGATCGTTGATTTTTCATCTCCCGGTTTAAGAAGATGAGAAATCAATGTAAGATCCATCCTCCAAAGATAGAGTACGTGAAAATGGTCCAGAGAGGTTTGGACTCAAGTTGAGGAAAAAATTCAAAGGTATGGAATTTAGAGATATTTATGAACTTGCAGCTAAGGTGACATAAGTTGAGAAGCTCCTCAAAGAAGAAAGTTACTGGAGGAAAAAGTCTATGGGAACCTATTGTTAAGAGATGAACCAAGAGGTGGTAGTGGCAAATCTATCTATTATAGGGACATTCACCTGTCATCTTTTGGTAGAAAAGGCACATGATTTATGGAAGAAGGCACAAATTGTTGGTGCACATGTCTAGTATAGTTTTGAGGTAGCAAGGACAACAAATATTCTATTTCCTATTGAAATAAAAATTCATTACCTTCCCTAAAAACAATCGGATCCCCAAGAAGAATGAACGAAGGGGAAAGACTTACTGTAAGTACCACAATTCATGGAACCACACTACTAATGCATGTTGGGGTTTCAGAAATGTCATACAGGACAAGATCAACAAGGGGATACCTGCCCTTGACAAAAAATATGGTAGTTGATGATCCTTTTCCCACAAGGGTCTCAATCAACACTACCAGCTTCGACCTAAGAGCATTAATAGAATCCAAGAAGGCGGGAAAATTCTCTCCAAGAAAGGTATGGGTCCCTCGAATATTGTCCAAATTGCGGTTGATAGGTTGAAAATGAGTGGTCTCAAGTAGTCAGAGCAGATCCTCCATCAGGGAGAAATTAAGTGAAGGGGATACAACAAGAAACCGAGCAACATAACTGATTCTCTTATGAAAGAGACTTCCTCAAAGGAAAGATGGAATTCTCTAGAGATGAGTCTCGCCTCCAAGAGAAAAGGTCGTATAGCCCACCCCTCCATAGGGTAGGTTTATTGCTCCAAGGGAGAATGATGCAAGCAAGTTTAGAGAATGTTCCTCAAGAAACAAAGCTTTTTGCCGAAGGGGTAAGTTCACTCCTCCAAATGATAGGTTCTTTCCCCTAATAGAGAAGATTGCAAACAATCCGACTTTCTAAGGGAAAGGTGGGAAGGACATGTTCAAACATCCTGTTTCCAAGAGGTGGACCCAATTCTTCAATGTACAAAATGATGTCTCCTAGGTACAAATTCACTTCTCCAAAAGATATGGTGGGAAACAAATATGTTTTTTCAAGGGAGAGGGTTGTAGAGATGGAAAGACCTGTGAGGTGTATCATTCCTTCTTGGGTTTCTCTTGGTCAAAAGTGGCATATGGTACAACATAAAATCTCCCAAAGGCTCTACATGACTTCTGCAGAAAAGGAGGATGCAGAGGCAAAGAGCAGTTGATGGAAGGTAGCTCTTTAATGTACTTATGGAAATCCAAAAGGAGAAGGCCATGGAATTAGAGAAAGTGAAAGAATAAATGGTTCCTAACATGGAAAAAACAAAGTTTGGGAGGAAAGCTACTAAGGATATGGAGTCGATGAGCAGTGTAGATGAAGCAATGGACTCAGATGCTTTATTAATAGGTGAAATCCCTATTTCTTTAAATTGTTCCACTATTTCTTTAACATTGCTAACTATTTTCAAGTCAAAAAAGGCAGAGGAAGACCTAGAGGAGGTAGAAAGGAAGCACCCTACAACAGAGGAAAATGAGGGCCATGGTGGGGTCACCATAGAATCCTTTGAAGAATGCAAACCCTAGAAGGTGATACTTGAGAAACCCTCTATGGAAATGACGAGGCACATAAAGCCTTTGTACGTAAGAGCCCATCTCAATGGTAGACCAGTATCAAAGGTGTTGATAGATAATGGATCAATCGTAAATGTAATGACATGGAGGATGTTAAGAGCTTTAGGAAGGAGCATTAGCGATCTGATAGAAAATAGAGGTGGTTGTGTCTGCCTTTACTGGAGAAGTATCCAAGACCTTCGGGATACTACCTATAGATATCACTATTGGTAGCAAAACTTCATTATATGTCTTCTTTGTGATAGACTTTACTACAGATTACAACATTTTGCTAGGGAGAGACTGGATTCATGCCAATCGGTGTGTGTCGTCCTCTCTTCACAAGTTCTTATTGTTTTGGAAGGGTAATGAAATGGAGGTGGTGAGGGCAGATAAGCAGTCCTTCATGGCGGCTACCGGCACTGTGGAAGGCATGTATTATGATAAGGAATTCAATCTAATCAAGTTCACTAGGAAAAGGAAAGATGAGGTCCCAAGGAAAGCATACATGGACTCAATGGGCTCTGTGGAAATCAAAAAGGAGGTGGACAAACTCCTAAAGGTGACTACAATCATGCCTTACTGGTCGATGAGTGGCTTAATCATTAAGGAGATCGATGATGACTGATTGCTCTCAAAAGGAAAAGGCAATAGCTGCAATTGCCATATTCAAAGTGAAAATGCAGCAAACTGTGGAAAATATTGAAGAAGAGCACCTCCAAGATACCTATGGGGCTAAGATGATTTTTGAAGGGGATGTATATAAAGAAGATTAAGAAATACAGATGGAGGATTTGGAGCAAGCCCCTCCTAAGTTCGAAGACACGCAACCTCAAGTACATGACCCCATGGAGGAAGTGAACCTCAGTACCTGGGGGAGCAATGATTACTTATATTAGTTCATTGCTGCCTTCTGAATTGAAGGAAAGGATTATTGCAATACTACAGGATTTCAAAGACTTCTTTGCTCGGAATTATGACGAGATGCCGGGGTTGGACAGAAGCTTGGTGGAACACCACTTGCCTATCAAGTCGGAGTTCCACCTCTTTTAGAAACCACCTAGAAGAATGTCTAAGGAGGTAGAGTTGAAGGTGAAGGAAGAGATTGAGAAGCTTTTGAAGGCCAAATTCATCAAGCCTACAAGGTATGTGCAGTGGTTGGCAAACATTGTCCATGTGATGAAAAAGAATGTGAAACTTAGAGTTTGTGTAGACTTTAGGGATTTAAATGATGTCACTCCTAAAGACATGTATGTAATGCCTATTGCTAACATGTTAGTTGATTCTACTGCAAATAATGAGTTATTTTCCTTCATGGACGGTTTTTCTAGGTATAACCAAATCCTAATTATAGTTGATGATATATCTAAGACTGCCTTCATATGTCCTGGTTCCATAGGAATGTTTGAACGGCTGGTCATGCCCTTTGGTTTGAAGAACGTTGGTGCAACTTACTAAACGGCTATGAATGCCATCTTTCATGATATGTTAGGCCACCATATGGAGATTTATATCGATAACATTGTGGTTAAATCTAAGAAGGGCGTCAAACATGTGAATCATTTAAGGAAAAGTTTTGAAATGATGAGACTCCATCAACTAAAGCTGAATCCACTCAAATGTGCTTTTGGAGTTCAAGCCATAAATTTTTTTTGGTTTCTCGGTTCACCAAAGAGGAGTGGAAGTGGATCAAAACAAAGTCAAGGCCATCATTTCAGCCAAGGCTCCTCAAAATAAGAAAGAACTTCAGAAATTCTTTGGTCAAATGAACTATTTAAGGAGGTTCATCTCTAATCTGATAGGGAAGACTAAGGTATTCTTTGACATAATCAAGTTGAAAGAAATGGAAGAGTTGAATGGGAGGAACAACACTAAAACCCCCCTGTTTTAACATTGAAGTCCTTTCTTTTCACAAAGGAAATAATTTTGATATACTAGATATTATTTAATATTGTTTTGTGTTAAAAGTGTCATCATGTGCCTATTTTATATAGTAGTATTATGTAGCAGGTATTAGTTACTTACGTATCAAATTTCTCATCCTCCTCCCGCTTTCCACTCGTTTTCCTCTGTTTTTCCTCTTCAAATGCATGCCCAAAAACACTTTCCTTTAGGTCGTCTCAGCCCATGGAACCGTAGGACTCGTCCAGATACACGTTATTATCCCTTCTGCATGGGTTCCTAAAGGAAAGAATTCTATTTTGATTTCGAATTTCCAATCACTCTGCCATGCGGTGGAAACCGATGCTTTCTATTTCTTGATATTGATGATACTAAAACCACGTGGCTTACTTTTCCTCTCCATGTTTCTCTGCTGCCAAACGAGGCCTTGAACAATAGCACGCTGCCTTCCTCTCTCTTGCAAACTTGATACAATTCCACTCCTCAACTGGCTGGAGTTCCACGCACCACTTCAGATCTGGTCTTTTTTTTTTTTTTTATTACCTCCACTCAAGAAAACGACTCAAGTGAAAAGCCAAATGGTCAACAGGCATCTCTATCCCCTCCACTCAAAATTCCAAAAACCTCAAAATTTCTTCGTCAAACTTTGGGAATTTCATACCTGTTCGGGTTGAACTAATACATAAATATATAAAATCTTTTACATCTCTGATTTAAATACTATGCTCAGTATCCTACGCCAATGCTTCTTCGATCTCCATGATTTTTCCCAAATGGATGCCAAGCTCTTCCAACTTTTCATCACCTTCTTCTTCATCTCGCCGCCATTCCATAAAGCTCAAGTGATGCAGATACAACCAGCAATATGAGGAGTGCAGGAAGTAGTCTGTACGATGATGAGAGTTGAAAGGCATAGGGTATCCTTTCTGGGAGATGCTCGACCTCACCTCAGGGCTTCAAGGGTTCGAGCTCAAGTGCCAGGCTGGTGGCTACCCTCTTATACATATTTATTCTTTGGATTTCCGAGTACTCAATACCAGCCTGCTGACTTATACCATGACGATTGCCCGAACGGATTTCTGGAATGAAACTTGTCCTAAACAATTCAATTCCACGATTCTCAATTACACGTTGTTTGATTATTATGGTAGCAACCAAAACCTCACCCTATTCTACGGTTGCTCCGGTGAGGTGTTGTCCCAACTCCCGTCTAGTTGGAATATCACTGAACAAAATTTCACATGCTCAATGGAAGATGATAACGATAAGACCACAACTTTACTGGGGTTAGATTACCGTCCAATCCTAGAGACTCGCGACATCAACGTCACGCTTCCAGTTAGTTTAGGCCGCTCTCGATGAACTACTCAAAGCGGATTGGGCAGGGGAGGGGACGAAGTTAGTGCGGGAGGAGGACTGGAGAAGGCTTTGATCATGGGATTTGATGTGAATTATGGGGCAGTAAGAGATTGGTGTATGCATTGTAACAATCCCGTCCAAACATGTAGATATTATCCGTTTTGGGTATAAGGGACCCTCACTGCTTTAAAACGGTCTTCTAGGTTGAGAGGAACCCATACTTATATAGTGTCAAGAAGTTTGTCCCCTATCCGATGTGGGATATGACAAACACCCCTCCATCCAGACAAACATCCCATACAAGGACAAACGGAACAGACCCTCATATTGGGGTCTGGGATTTGTTCTGATACCATTTATAACGATCCGATTCAACAATGTAGATATTATCCGCTTCGGGCCCAAGGGGTCCTTGGGCTTTAAACCGCGTCTTTTCGGTTGAGGCCCATACTTATATAATACCAGGAAGTTTCTCTCCTATCCGATGTGGGATGTGACATGCACTGTAATTTCATGTGATCATTCTTTCTTCAAGCTCGACTGTGATGGAGGTGGATATGCCACCATAGATTTGATTACCAAGAAATATTCTTTCTTCAAATCCTAAAGATTGTTACATTGAAGAATGCGTTGCCGTCGGAACCTCTTGTTTGTCCCCAAACACCGGACATGGATTCAACCGTCTTCAAGTATACTTCCAACTATGAAATGGTGCCAATCACTCAGACTTACAATTTTTCCTCCGTCGATGCCTGAATCTTACAACTTGTCTTGCACGATGGGTAACAAGTTCCACCAGGCTCATTTAGCAACTCACACATAATGAATGTGGCAAATGAAACTTGCAAGCAAATGAGGAAATAAGGAGAATAAATTCAGATTTGTTTGAGAGAAGAGTAGATGCAGATTATCTGCTTGATAAAAGGTCGACGAGAGAACAAACATGCCTGGAAAAAATACCTTGATGGATGCTCTGTGCTTTGGTTTTATATACAGAGATTAGTTACAGGGTTTAGTTACAGCTCAAGAAGTCTATTTCTTCATCATAGGATATTATTTCTACTAGTTTCTTGCGTATGAGGGTCATGGTTCATTAGAAAGTGATGCTGGGTGAGGTATTGATTGAAGGATTTCATGATAGATGGACAATAGACTACTACTGTATCGCAAAATGCTCTCGCTATAGAGGAAGGTGCGGATAATCTCGAAGAAACCAAGCTGCTTTTGTGGCGATAAACCGTATCAAACTATGTTATATTTGGTTCCTAAAAAGTATTAAGTGAAGAAAATTTGTTGAGAAAAATAATTTTTTTTATGTTTGCTTGTATAATAAAAAATCTTGAGAAAAATTAAATATAAATTAGATTATTTAGAAACTTATATATTTTAAGTTATTTTATTTTTATATTAATGAGTTAAAATAAATAAAACATATTATCTTTCGGAACCAAACATAGCCTATATGATCAAGTGTATATCCCTCTGTTTTTTTTTCCTCATTATTTTTATGTCGGCTCTTGTGCTAGATCAAATTGTTGATCCATATGGTGTTGGTATGATAGTCTTTACCATGATTTATTCTCCTCATTATTTGTTTATTTTAGGAAATCGAACATAACCTCCTAAAATGAAATATCCCTTCAAAAAAAAAAAAAAAAACTAAAAAAAGTAAAATGAAATATATTGGAGTGAGAAACCAACTGTTTTCTTTTCCCTCTCTATGGTAATAAGTTATTTATTAAAATAAAATATCTTCCATGGGTATCCCATTCATAGATCTTTAAGAATTAAAAATTTTAAAGGATTAAAAATGTAATTTTGGAGAACATAATTTTTGTGGCATGGGAAAATCTTTTTATAGAAGTTATATAATGCAAGCTTCGTCCACTTGTCCATGAGTAAAATGACTCCCCTTTCCGGGTTAGGTCAATGCACTCGTACATTAGATGGATGGGTACACAGTGGATGAATGATGTGTTTGTTTAGTTTTATGAATACTTCTATGGTTTGTAAGTTGCAACATTTATGTCCATCCACTCATCAGTCTTTTCTAAATCTCTCCACCAGTACTACTTCACTTCCATGCATCTCAAAGATTTCTTCCCTTCTTCTTCTATTGTCATTGTTGGGTTTCCCTCCTTTATGGGACTCGTCAATTTGCTAAATATGGTTTTGCTATTTTGGCATGCACCTTGGTTTGGCGTGCATGACTCTTGGCATATCCAAGACTTGTTTTGGCATGCATGGCTCTTGGTAATGGTTTGGAATCTTCAAGGGAAAGAAAAGGTTTTGGTGGCATTTTTTTGGGGATGATATCATCTTGGTTGGCTCGGCAAAAAGGCATTCGGGCACCTTTGCCCTGGGGCTGGTGCCCGCCTTCTTCTTTCTCCATTTTGGTGCCAAAATCAGCAGCTTGTTCTTCAAGTGAGTAACGTTTCTTCACTTGATATTTGGGGTTTCTTGCGGTTTGTTCTTGGAGATTTGGTTCACTTTTTTTTGTGAGGTATTTTCCTCTTGTGATTTACACCTTGGTGTGTTTGTAAGGCTTATGCCTTTTTTGGCCACTTTGTAAACTCTTTTGGTGATAGTGGAAGAAACTAACCTACCGGTCGTCGTGGACGTACCTCAAGTTATTTGAGGGAACCACGTAAATCTTGTGTGCTCATTTATTTTCTGTTATTTTATTTTATGTTATATTGCTTCCATTGATGTACACTTGTGGGAAGGCCTATTTTTCCCAACATCTGGTATCAAAGCATTTGGTTAATTCGGCTCCGATTCATTATATTTGTGTGTGTGAATTATGGACGGCAACATTAGGCGTATGGTTAGTTTCAATGGCACAAATTGGGTCATTTGGAAAACTAAAATGGAAGACCTTTTGTTTTGTAAAGATTTAAATGGACCCATAGAGGGTGATAGTGGCAAACAGGAAGGAATGAAAGATGACTAGTGGAAAAAGCTAGACCGAAAGGCTGTCGGTTTTATTCAGCAATGGATTGATGATAGTGTCTTTCATCACGTCTCTACAGAAAATTCAGCACATGGTCTTTGGACCAAATTGGAGAGTCTTTATGATAGAAAGACGGCCGTGAATAAAGCATTTTTATTTCGAAAGCTTGTGAATTCTAAATATAAGGAGGGTACTCCTATTGCAGAGCATTTGAATGAGATTAAGAGCATTGTGAATTAGTTGGCCGCCATGAAAATTACTTTTGATGATGAGTTGCAAGCTTTGTTACTTCTTAGTTCAATTCTAAAGTTTCTGAAACTGTGGTCACGCTTAGTAACTCTGCACCTGATGGAGTGGTAACAATGAGTCAAGTTACCAGCAGTCTGTTGAATGAAGAGACAAGAAGAAAATCATCGTGCTCTCACCCGAGGCACTTTATGATGGAAAACCGGGGGAGAGGCAGGAGTAAGAGTAGGGCTCCGCACAACCGTGATAAATCTAGAGGTTGTTCAAGCTCGATTCAAATAAAGATGTTGAGTGCTATTATTGTCACAAGAAAGGGCACATGAAGCTGAGTGCGTAAAAACTCAAGTTCATGGAGCAAAACAAAGAGAAATATTCGTAAAGAAAAACAAATGATACAAATACTGTAGGGTTACCGATGGTGAACTCATGATTATCCGTGATGATGCTAGTGTTAATTTGATTGGCCAAGATATGGATTGGGTAATCGATTCTGGAGCTTCATTTCATGTTACTTCGCGGGTTGACTTCTTTACTTTACTCGCAAGGTGAATTTGGGACGTCCGTATGGGAAATGAAGATGTGTCAAAATTGTTGGCATGGGTGACATTTGCTTGAAACAAATATTTGATGCAAATTGTTGCTTAGAGAGGTGAGGCATGTACCGGATATTCGGCTCAATTTAATCTCCTCTGAAAGTTAGATGATGAAGGTTACAACAACAATTTTAGTGATGGAAAATGGAAGCTCTCCAAAGGTTCTCTAGTGGTAGCAAAAGGAAAGAAGACTTGTTCTCTTTACACTATGCAAGCAAAAATCTGCAAGGGTGTTGTGAATACCTTAGAGAATGACTCATCCACCAATCTATGGCATAGAAGGCTTAGACATATGAGTGAAAAAGGATTGCAAGTTTTGTCCAAGAAAGAGTTTAGCGGGGATAAAAGGTACGCCTTTGAAAACTTGTGTTCATTGTTTCCATGGTAAACAAAACAGAATATCATTCCGTAGAAACATTGCATCTAGAAAATCTCATGTTCTAGATTTGGTACATTATGATGTATATGGTCCTTTGAAAGTTAGGACACTTGGTGGTGCTTTATACTTTGTCACTTTTATTGATGATCACTCTAGAAAGTTTAGTTTATACACCGAAAAACTAAAGATCAAGTTCTAGACGTGTTTAAGCATTTTCAGGCCAATGTTGAAAGAGAAACTGGTAGACAGTTGAAATGTGTTCGTTGGATAATGGTGGTGAATATATTGGACCATTTGATCAAGATGGCACCAATCACTAAGATTAGACATGAAAAGACAGTAAAAAAGACACCTCAACAGAACGGGGTTGCAAAGAGAATGAATCTCACCATTCTTGAGAGCAAGATGTTTGCTCTCACATTCCTAAATTGCCAAGATCTGGGGTGAGGCAATGAGGACAACAGTTGATCTTATCAATTTGTCTCCTTCAGTTCCGTTGAATGGTGATGTGCCAGAAAAAGTTTGGACAGGGAAAGAAGTCTCTTATGATCACTTGAGGGTATTCGACTGCAGAGCTTTTGTTCATATTCCAAAAGATGAGAGGTCCAAGCTTGATCCAAAAGCAAAGCAGTGCATATTTCTTGGCTATGGGCATGAAGAATTTGGCTATAGGTCGTGAGGATCCAGCTTGACAAGAAAGTTGTCTAAGCCGAGATGTTGTTTTCTTGGAAGATCGGACTATTGAAGACATTGACAAGCTTGAGTCAGCTGAGTATAGTACTGATGATCTTGTTGACTTAGATCCTCTTGATCCACCTATTGTTCATGATATCAATGAGGAAGTGCAGACACCTCATGATGATGCAGCGGAAGATGATGTTGTCGTAGATTGGATAGGGGAGCAAACACCCCAAGAGTCACTATCACGCATTAATCAAGTATGAGATTCACCAGAGAAAACGTACTCCATCCAAAATATTTCAAATGAGTATGTGATGATATCATATCGTAGCGTAGACTTATCAAGAAGTCTTGAAGCATGAGAACAAAAATTGAATGTCTTAAGGCAATGAAAGAGGAAATGGTCTTTGCATGAGAATCACACCTATGATTCGTGAAGCCACCTAAAAGAAGAAAATTTTGAAAAATAAATGGGTCTTCAGACGAAAGAATGATGGGAACAGTTTTCAACCGAGATTCAAGGCACGACTTGTTGTGAAAGGTTTTGGTCAGTGGAAGGGAGTTGATTTTGATGAGGTATTCTCACCAGTTGTGAAGATGTCCTCCATTCGAACTGTGCTTGGTATAGCCGCGAGTATGAATTTAGAAGTTGAGCAGCTTGATGTAAAGACCACATTTTTGCATGGTGACTTAGAAGACGAAATTTATATGCAGCAACCTGAGGGCTTCATAGATAAGGGTAGCTGATCTGGCTAGTTTGCAAATTGAAGAAGAGCTTGTATGGATTGAAGCAAGCATCGAGGCAAAGGGTGCGTAAAATCGATTCTTTCATGACCGACCATGGGTATTCAAGAACCACTGCACTATCAGGTGTTTGTGAAGAAATATCCATATGGTAATTTTATTATTCTCTTTGCTTTCAAGGCCGATGATATGCTCATTGTGGGTCAAGACACGAGCAAGATTAGCAAGTTGAAGTCAGAATTGAGCAAGTCCTTTGCCATGAAGGATTTGGGTCTCACAAAGAAAATTCTTGGGATAAGAATTGTTCGTGATTGCATCACTACACTTGGTTATCTTAAGAGAATTATATTAAAAAGGGTTCTTAAGAGGTTCAATTACGGACAAAGCAAAGCCTCAGCATTGTCCACTGCAGCCACTTCAAACTTAGTTCAAGTCAAGGTCCTACAAGTGATGAAGAGAAAATGAGATGCGTAAAATTCCCACGCTCGCCAGCTGGTTCTTTAATGTATGCCATGGTTTGTATCAATCGGATATTGCTCACACAAGCCAGGGGTCATAGTCGATTTATGCTTGATCCGTGGAAAGAACATCGGGCGCCAGTGGAAATGGATTCTGAGGTATCTTTAGGGCACTTCAAAGAGCGAGTTTGTGTTTTGCACTTAGCCTTATTCTCGACGTTCACGTATTCTCGATATGTATCGGTGATATTGATAGTCGAAAATCTACTCGTTATTAGATTACTTTGCGTGGAGCAGCTGGCATGGCAATCAAGATTACATAAATGTGTTGCTTTCTCCACCACAAAAGCTGAGTTCATCGCCATCACAAGCTTGCAAAGAATTATTGTGGTTGAAGAAATTCTTACAAGAGTTGGGTTTGAAACAAGAAAGGTATGTCCTTCATCAGGATAGCCGAGTGCAATCCACTTGAGTAAAAATTCTTCATTTCATTCGAGATCAAAACACATTGATGTAAGATATCATTGGATTCGTGATGTCTTGAATGATAAGTTGTTTCAACTTGAAAAATTTCACACTGATGAGAACACTTCGAATATGTTGACTAAGGCATTAACTAAGGACAAGCATGAGAAGTGTCGATTTTTAGCAGGAATGGTCGAATCCTCCACATAAGTCGGGAGGGGGAGAATTGTTGGGTTTCCCTCCTTTATGGGACTCATCAATTTGTTAAATATGGTTTTGTTATTTTGGCATGCACCTTGGATTGGCGTGCATGGCTCTTGGCATATCCAAGACTTATTTTGGCGTGCATGACTCTTGGCATATCCAAGACTTGGCTCAAGGCCCATGACTTCTGTAATGGCTCGAATCTTCAAGCGGAAAGAAAAGGTTTTGTGGCTTTTTTTGGGATGATATCATCTTGGTTGGCTGGGCAAGAAGGCATTCGGGCAGTCTTTGGTTCAAGAAAAATTCAGTCTTCTTCTTCTCCATTTTGATGCCACAAAAATCAAGAGTTTGTTCTTCAAGTGAGTAACGTTTCTTCACTTGATATTTCCGGTTTCTCTGCGGTTTGTTCGAGATTGGGTTCACTTTTTGTGAGGTATTTTCCTCTTTGCGGATTTACACTCGTGTGTTTGTAAGGCTTATGCCTTTTCGCCACTTTGTAAACTCTTTGGTGATAGTGGAAGAAACCGACCTACCTGGCCGTCGTGGGACGCATTCTCGTTATTTGCGAACCACAAATCTTGCGGTGTGCTCATTTATTTTCTGTTATTTTATTTTATGTTATATTACTTCCATTGATTTACACTTGTGGGAAAGCCTATTTTTCCCAACAATCATCTCCTTCTTCATCTCCATCCTCTTCCATGGCTTCCCAAAATATATATGCCAAATCGATTTTCGCTATGCAACCTACAATTCTTCAGTGGAATGTGGTAGAGCACTAAGGAAAATTCACACTTTTCGGGTAAAATGTAGCCCCAACTTCAGTTCCCATGGTCATCCTCCTTCGAGCTTTCATTGCTCGAAAGATGAGGCCACCTTATGGATCGGGCCTGAACTTTTTCATGTCATCGGCATAGATACTAGGACTCAAACCTTGAAGATTACCAGATTTTATGATCCCTCAATGGGGAATATTGCCTGTCCTTACTAGTTACCTCCGCAACATGCAATGGTCTCTTCAATTCCCTTCGCCATTTCTCCGATGTTAAATTTATCTCCGGGCCTTGCATAATTGTCCTCCGGGTCGAAGATTTATCATCTTATGAGTATCCTTGTTCACTAGTAAACAACAAGCATACCTTACCGCCATTTTGTGGAAAATGCCGCATATTTGGCAACAGATTAATTTATAGTTAGCTGTTGTGAGTACCATGATCTGGGATCCCAGATCGATGGGCTCCGGAGGGCCTCGTCATTCTGTGGTCGTGAAATGGTCAAATTCCACTCACATCACCAAGACCAGACGGACACTTCTTAGACGGGAGAATCTATAGAGGTCGTCTGGGAAAGCAAAGACAAACTCTTCTAAGGCTTGCTCGAGGCGGCTCGTCTGGGACTTCAAGTCCACCAACTAACCATTCTACCCCATATGGGAAAGCCAACCGACCATTCTACCGCATATGAGAATTCTATCCCATATGAGAAGTATGTTACGAATAAGCACCTAGAAGCGGAAAATCTGCAAAAGCGATATTATCAACGAATTTTCCAGCTTTCGAATCCCTTAATCCTCGGAGAGATAATCTTGGAAAAGGGAAAATAATCCTTGATAAGAAAGAACAAGTCGTTGATAAGGAAAAGAAGATTTCCTCCCTTAAACTAGGAAGAGATAAAATCCTACCCCAAGAAGGAAGGAGGGGATTTCGTTAACCGAACCCTATACGTAAAAAAGATCCCTCACTTAGGAAGGTAAGCAATTCTACATGCGCCTATTCTCTTCTACCTCTCCGCATTCTTTTTGCTGACTTAATCATCGGAGAGGCTGCTGACCCATCACCACTAGAGTGCCCTTCTTGTAGGTTCACATTGGGCGCAACGATGCTCGTGAACTGGACGATCAAGACCCTACAATTTGACGCTCAAAATCCAACGATCAAACTCCAAACACCGCGCCACTGTGGGAAACGAATAAAAAGTCTCGACGACGAGTTGCAAGGGCTTGGCTATAACGATTTTCTAGCAGCTCCCCATTACCTAGAACTCTTTCAACTCCCCCTTCCGCATCCGATCTATCCGAAGCAATCGCAATGTCAAACAATCCGATGCATCAAACACTTGAAGATCAGTTCCTCCATTGGCATCAGGAGATGGAGAGGAAGCAAGAGGAGCAGGCGAGATAGATGTAGGAGTTACAAGAGTGCGTTGAACGCTTGCAATGTGAGAATGATCAATTGCGGTCCCAGGTAGAAAAAAGCCTCGAACTTGGAAAGGATGTACGAGATGGCGATCTTGATGAACATCTAATAGTCCGCAAAAAAGGAAAAGAGCCCATTATTTCCAAATGACGTTGACGCCTAAAATGATGAATTGTCCTCCGGGAGGTCCCCATCCACGAGTCCTCCACCAAGAAGGAACACTCAAGGCAGCATAAGGACCAAATCGTGAAGGAAGCACTCGCATCGCCTTGCCCTCAATGGTGCCGTCAGTGGCGCTTCACGCCGGGCTAGGGAGCAGGCTGTTAGGGGGCAGAACCAACAGCTTCAAGCCCCTTAAAACGAGTTAGTGTTACCTGACGGTATGATGCCTCCGATGCCGCCTATGCATCCCGCTTTCGGTGTAGGGCCGACCATTCTATCCACAGCCTACAACCCTGATCCGGGGGCCCGACGACATGTTTTCTTCTCCTCTAAGGCAACACATTCTTAATTACGAGCCACTCTGAGGGTTTTTCATGCCAGCTTTTACCATGTTCGATGGTTCTAATGACCCTTATGATCACATGCTCCATTACCACCAGGTAATGACCGAACGACAATGACCGTCATAGAAAAGTATTCCGACTTAGTCTCCGAGGGTTTGGCGCTTAGCCCCGGGTCTAAACAAGCTCGTGTAATTCAATAAACTCGTTCAATGAGCTTTGGATTGCATTCATCTCTCAGTATCTTTGTTCGGTACGACAGAAGAGGAACATAAGCTCTTTGCAGACTATTATAAAGCAAGAAGAAGAATCCGTATAAGACTTCACAAGGAGGTTCGGGCAAGCCGTCCAACAAGTAGAGGCTTATAGCATGGACGCAGTCCTTTAGAACTTAAGGAGAAGCTTTGAGCCATCCACTCCTTTCTTCAACTCACTGTCTTTAGACCCACCGGTGACAATGAAAAAATTATACAGGCGGGCAGATAGGTACTTAACGCAAGAAGATAACATCCGTGTAGCAACACAGACTGTCATGATCATAAGCAAGCCGGCTCAAAGCAACAAGCCGGAGCAGAAGAAGCCCTCTGAGCCTAAGGAAGGTCGAGTAAAAATAAGCAATAGTAGAAGCAGACAAAAAGGTGTATTTCATTGAAGCACCAATGGTGCCCAAAGAGTACACAAATGATGGCGGCTGGCCAAGGCCCTTTTACAAAAAGTTGTAATTAAGTAAGAACAAAGAAAAAGGGACTAGAATCTGTCATGGTCCTCGGCAGCATCAATCTCCACGGGCTCCTTGGCCCCCTCATTCAGAGGAACTTCGGTCGTAGTGGCCTCGGCAGCCGCTGGGTAGGGGGCACCTAGGGTTCACAAAGAACTCAGGAGGCACGGTTACGAG
Source organism: Tetrastigma voinierianum (assembly GCA_016808115.1). Lineage (NCBI taxonomy): Eukaryota > Viridiplantae > Streptophyta > Magnoliopsida > Vitales > Vitaceae > Tetrastigma > Tetrastigma voinierianum. Next base: position 50,026 of record JAEQBH010002707.1, read on the forward strand.
CTCAAGCATACCCTTTGGGGACCTCTCGGATAAGTTCCCCCACGTATGTGTTATGTTTGAAAACACAACACCTGTACCCATAGGCAAAAATCACCTCTAGAGCCTTCTGATATTCCTCCTCCATGGCCTCCTTGTCCTTACCGGCTTGAGATTGGAGAGAAGACTCCTTGTCCTTGGCCGCCTTAAGCTTTAGCAGGAGAGACGTCCGATCATCCTCAGTCAAGGTACTGACTCGCCTTAAACCTAGCTCTTCTCAAGCACGCCCTGGCTTCCTCCACAACGACCAGAGCATCTTTGACCCTAGCTAGGTCACCTCAAGTTTTGCCCTCGCGTCGCTCGCTGCGACGGCTGCTAGTTAGGAAACCTGAGCTTCCTCTTTAGCCCCATCTATCCCTTTTTCCGTACCCCCAGTCTTCTTGGAGCCCTCCTTGGCCTTATGTTCCCAATATCTGGATCAGGACTAGGCCTTGCCTAGGGACTCTTCGAAGGCGCGGTGCTAGGAGGCTGTTGCCTTGGCATAGAGCCGTAACATCTCGGCATCCTCCAACCTATGACGAAGCTCCTTGTGTTGGCACCCCATGCTCCTGAGGGTCGTCGCAGACTGCAAAGAGAGAGCATTAGAAGGAAATCATAAAATCAAAGCAAACAGTCAAACATAAGAGGTTCAGCCATATAAGTTGGGCAGTCTCATTGAAGTCATGGTTGCACATATACATCTCGTCCTCGGCCATGCGCTGGTAGGACCTCTTATCCAGGCTAACAGCGAAGGGGATGGAGTATTCCTCCTCATGAGCCATCGCGGGTAGGCGAAAGTTGTGGGGGTAAAGATCACGCATGTGCGCGACTGAAGGTCCCTTTAGTTGAAGGGCCTCCAATAATTAATGAGCGCCTATGTAGTTTCTTGATTAGATGTCGACACAACCTCCATAGGCCTGGCCTACTCCATTAGTTCGATGTACGAACTAAGCACCAGCCTATCAAGGGGCCTTCAAGCACCATCAACCATGAAATTGGCCCATCTAGCTCGCGACAGCGGCATACTAGTCGCTTCAACAAGTGAAGCCTTGACAGACGCATTGTCAACACGAGGAAATTCTTCGGCTAGAATCTCATCCTCCAACGCTACACAAGCCTTTCGGGAGGCATCCTAGGCGGCACCCTCGATAGTAGACGAGGCCTTAAGGACTAGTTCCGGTGAGTCAACGGTAATCACCGTTGGATTAGCTTGGACCTCCTCATCAAATCTAGACGGCCTAGAACTTTTGCCGCCCGGAACCTCGAGGCCGGGTGTGGTCCCCTCCTGAGCGTTGGTAGCTCGCTTGTGCATCCGCATAGCAAATCCAACGACGAGGCCAGACATTTCAACCTCTTTCGCTTCGACCGATTGGCTAACTGTCGGATTCGTCCAGTCCACAAACCCCTTCAGTTCCTCGCTAGCAGCCTTCACCTACTCCGACTTCTTCTTCTTCTTCTTCGTCACCACTTGGGGGGTTTGGGTCCTGTACAACCAAAGGTAGATAATGTGGTAGGACAACGCCTGGGAAGAGCCTCCGGGCAGTGACTTCAAAAGGTCTGTAAGAACAAAATGCTCACCCTTAACGAGCTTGTTGGGCAAAGGACGAGAAAGAACATACACTATGTAGGGGAAAGGACTAGCTCCCAAACCCTATAGGTTCTTTACAGATAGAAGGAGCTCGTGATAGTGCTCCTCTTGTGATTCCAACAAACAAATGGACGCAATCCAAAATTTCAATTTTCTCCACCTAGGTCGATCAACCGACCTCGTTCGCACTCCATCTGCCAAATCATCAAGAAGACAAGTATGTCAATACACCTACAACCTAGGGAAGTAAGAGATATACCAAAATAGAAACGAAGACAAACCCGGGAACTTAAGGGATTGGTTCAGATTGAAAGGAAGCCCTGGAGAGCCAGGGATTTCATACCACGGGCCCTTAACCAGGACGACCCCTTTCGCCTCTGTCTTAGGGGAGTCAGGGAGCCTGGTTACAAATTGCAGTCGAGGACTGTGGGCCGACATGGACAGGTGGCCCCCAGTCGCAAGCTTCAACGTGTAAATAAAGCATATCTCCACCGGCGAGATATCCAACTGGTAGAGACAATTTAGCACACTACAACCTATCAAAATCAGAAAAGCGTTCGAATGTATAAGTGTAGGAGGTGCCCGGGTAAAATGCAGGAATTGCTTCACCAGCGATGGAACTGGGAGGCGAAACCCACCAACAAAATGCTCTCGTGTAAAATAGACGGCACTATCTTCCTCCCCAAAAGTTGAGGTGGGCCGCGCCGCTTGGATGTCTCCGCACTAATTTCTAAGTAGAATTCGCTATATAACTTTAGTCTTCCGTAGACATGGCAAAGAATAGACTCTTTGCAAAGAGGCGTTCCTCTGTGGGGTACCCTCCCACGCCAACTTGATTGGTCGAAACCTCTTCGTGACCTTTTTCCATTCTACAGGTAGATAAAAAAAGGGAGTAGAAAAAGAGGTCAACTTGAGGTCCATAAAGCAAAAATAAAAAATGAGGAAAAGAAAGAACCCACGAAAGGAAAAAGAAATCTCCCTTGGAGATTTTACGACTCACCAGGGATAAAACCTAAAGAAAGTAAACCAAAAACCTTCGCGGAAACTAATAGAACACCTCCAACCATGGAGACACTCAAGCAAAGTAGAGACGCGGAAAAGGTTTGAGTTGTAAAAACTCACTGGAAAATAAAAAGTCGTCAAAGTGTTAAGAGTCTTCGATGGCTCCTTTAGATGGGAAGTTTGCAGAAGCGCAGAGGAGGATGAAGTACAGGAGTAAAAACATTTTTAGAAAATGTAAAAGAAACCACTATTGAGATCACTATCCCTATTTATAGGGTAGGTCGACAATAAATTAAATGCGTTGTTAGAACGAGGTGCGTAGGATGCACATTTGAGGCCGTGAGTCTCCCATGCGCCTTAAACACACGCACGCGTTGCCTCCGAACGCACGCATTTAATGCGCTACTCGTTTTTCACAAACCTTTCAACTCTCAACATTTAACATTTGAAACCATAATATTTTCCCCCGACTAAAATAGCACAAATACTTCTAACCGTAGGAAAAGGGGGGCACTGTGAGTACCATGATCTCTGGGATCTGGTACTCGATGGGCCCGAGGCTCGTTGGGCCTGTGTTGTGAAACGACCCGATTCCACTCACCAAGACCAGACGGACACTTCTAATACGATAGAATCTATAGAGGTCGCCTGAGAAAGTAAGGACAAACTCTTCCAAGGCTTGCTCAAGGCGGTCCGTCTAGGATTTCAAGTTCGTCAACCAGCTATTCTACGTACCCCATATGGGAAAGCCAGTCGGCCATTTTATCTCATTTGGGAAGTATGTTACGAATCAGCACCTAGAAGCGGAAAATCCGCAAAAGCGATATTATTAGCGAATTCTTCAAATGTCGAATCCCTCACTCCCTGGCAGATAATCTCGGGCAAGTAAAAATAATCCTTGATGAGGAAGAACTAGTCGTTGATAAGGAAAAGAAGATTTCCTCCCTTAAACTAGGAGGAGATAAAATCCTACCCCAAGAAGGAAGGAGGGGATTTCGTTAATCGAACCCTATAAGTCGGAAAAATCCCTTACTGGGGAAGGTAAGCAATTCTAATTGCACCTATTCTCATCTCCTTCTCTGTATTTTTTTTTTTTTTTTGTTAACTTAATCATCGGAGGAGCAGTTGGCCCACCGCCGTCAAAACGCCCTTCTTGCAGGTTCACATTATGTTGCTGATGCTTAGGGAATCTGAAGATCAAGACCCTACAATTTGATGTTCAGGAGATCTGACGATCAAAGTCCCAATCTGTCAGGCATTTGACACTCTTTCTGCTTGAACCGCAGTAAGGCCTTATGAATCGTTCATTAATAGTTGGAGAGGCTTTAAGCAAAGAGTTTGAGGTGAGATAGATGACAAACGGGACACAATGCGAAGAGTGCATAGAGTTTGGCGGTAAATGTGGGTATGACCTGAATTTCAACACTCCTTGTTCATCAAATATGTATCCTTCATCTTCCTATGATTTTTAGGTGGTGCTTGTTTTTTGGTTTTTTATCGAAAGTAATTTACTTTTAGCATTTAGTATGTTTATTTTTTAACTTTTTTTTATAATTTATTGTTTTTTTTTTTTTTTTTTTTTTTTTGGCTTAATAGGGAAAGGTTTTTAACTTTTCAATGCTGTTTTTTTTCTTTTATTAAGAAAAAACTAGATATTCAAATATGAGAAAATCATATACTTTATTATTCAATTAAATTATCTATTTTCATGCTAATTAAATAAAAATCATATGTATTTTTAAATTTTTATAAATAAAAAAATTATTTTGTCAAAATTTAAATAAAAATTAAAAGATCCATTTTTTTAGAAAAAACCAAACAATTAAGGCCCCGTTTGGTTAAACAAATGCACTGGGCACTTATTTTATAAGAGTTTATTAGATGAGTGCTTATGTCATAAGTACTTTATTCAATAAACTATTTGTGTTTGGATGCATATTTTAAAAAACGTTTATGCATTATTTTAAGGTGTTTGGATGCATTATTATATAAACACTTATAACAACTGAAATTACTGAAAAACCTTCATAAACATTTATAAAATTGAATTGTTTGAATAAATAAACACTTGTCATATTTTTTACAAAAATTAAAAAAACTAAAAACCAAAGAACTAAAAATTAATATTATATATATATATATATATATATATATATATATATATATATATATATATATATATATATATATATATATATATAAAAGTAAAGATTCTAGATATACGAAAAACATTTATCATTCAAATGTAATCAAGTATAAAAATAAGAAGTTAATGAACATTTTCCTCTTCACTTTTGTTTTATATGCATCAAAGTGATTATAAAAACTAAAATATTATAGGTATTTTTCTTCATTAAAATATTTGGGGCGTTTTCTATAAATTAGAATGTGATGTACCATGAACTCATAGTTATTTACGGTGCATTGAGGAGCAAAAGTCTCTTGGGGCCTTAAGGAGCAAAGGGCATTTGAGGCATTGGCTTTTTTAAGTGATGCGCACCTTACCTAATATAAATAAAAATTATGTATCTTACTAAATATTGTATATAGTTTTTATCTTATAATAAAATACAATAAAGTAAATAACATCAAACATAAAACCAAATATCACTAGTGCTTCCCACCATCACAAATATTTCCAAAACAAAATAACAAACATCATTAATACTTCCCATCATCATAGTGGCTCTAAATTCCCAAAAAAAAAAAAAAAAAACATTTGTGGATCTGCATCGAATTCAAAATCAAGAAAATAATCATAAATACAATTCTTCCCATCATCACAAATTTTTTTTTTAATTATATGTTTAGTCTTTTCCATTGTTATATTATTTTTCAAAAATTTTACCTATTTTTACATAACTTGGAATTTTTTTTTTTTTTTGATGTCATTAATTGTGTTAAATATTGTGGGTTCTGAATCTTTATTTTTATTTTTTATTTTGCTTAGTAACGTATTTTTTAAGCTGGGGAGTGATAATCTTCTACTCTTTGTTTTGTTGATCGACCATTCGTTCTTCGCCCCTCTAGCCTTTTCACTTTCTATCTCCATTTATTAGTAATTTAGTACTTACATTACATGCACCTTGAGAGGTTAAGGTGGCTTTAGTTTTGATTTTAATACCAAAGCTATTCAAATTTTCAAGAATAAAATGCTTGTTTTAAAATTCTTTCTGTAGCGACTCTCTTTATCACGAATTTTTTTAAAAGTTCTAATAGAAAAAGTGAAATATTTAGCTTTTTCTATTCGTAAAAGTCATTTTCCATCAAAACAAGAAAATTCCATCATTGCCCAAAAGAGCAAAGGGCTAGCAACACTCACTACTAGATTTAATAACGGAGTTTGGGACAGCATGTCCTACCCTGACCCCTCGGCCGTTTATTTTTAATTCCCAAACCTATCTCATTTAAAAAATTAAATGAGGCGGGACGGGGATGAGAAAATTTCTAAACCCGTCCCGTTTACATTTGATTTTTTGTTTTTATTTTTTATTTTTTTATATTTGCTTTTTTATTTTTATTATATTAAAATTAATATATTTCATAAAAAATAAAAATATTATGAATTTTTATAAATTATTTATTAAAAAACATTCTAATTATTATTATTATTAATTATATTAAAATATGCAAATAAAATAATAAAAAAATATTTTTAAAATATAATCGGGACGGGGTGGGCAGGAGTAATAATACCTGAACCCGTCCCGAACCCGTCTCGGATTTGAGAAAATAAACAAAAACTTGCTAAAACCCGACATGCTGGGAACCAAACATGTCCCATTTTCAAGAACAGATGAGTATGGAACCCAAATAACTGGTCCCGTTGCTATCCCTACTTACTACCCAATGTTAAAAAACAAACAACTTAATACTTAATGCTATTAAGTACTATTAAGTATTAAGCTCAAAAAAAGTTCTATTCAGCATTAAGTAAAAAAAACAAACGCAACCTTAAGACTAGTACTTCTTGTTAAAAGTGCAGGGAGTCTGGCGGTAAATGTGGGTATGACTAGAATTTCAACACCCCTTCTTGTTTTTGCCGTGACAAACCTCACCAACAAACTTGTACTTCATCCAGTAAGTATCATTCCCTCTTCGTCTTTCATTGATTTATATCTATCTTAGCGTCTTCCTTCGCCACTTCCTCTACTAGTACATCAAAACATTTGCAAAAATGCATCTAATTGATGTTTTTTTTATTTTTCCTTTAATACTCAATCAACTACCCAATTATTTGGATCCACAAACCAAAGAGCAACTCCAACCACAAATCTCTATTTCCAATTCCAAATTGGCATTCTCCATATTTAAAGATGTTATGACCTACTTTTTGAAGTTCCAACTTCAACCAACAATCTCCATTATTAACTCCAAATCAATTTTTATTCTTCAAATCCTTATTTTTCAAATTAGAATATTTTAAGAATATGATATATGAAATACTTTTATTTTTATTTAAATATAAATATAAAATTATGTTAAATGAATAAAATTGTAATAAATAAAAATATATTAAAAACCTAAAAATACATTTTAAACTGATAAATATTATATTAGAAAATAAATAAAACATTAACATGCTTTACATAATAAAATTACATTAACTAAATGATTAAAATTACAATATAAAACTTTATATGATGGTAAAAAATGCTTATTATTTAAATTTTGATGTTACAATTATTGAATTAGTTAATTAAAATCTGAATGCTTCATTATTTACAATATAAAAAAAATGTATTATATCATTATCAAAAAATAATTTTAATAAAATTTAAATTATTTAAATTTCTATTTATTTCAAGAAATAATTATAAATTTAATGAAAATTAATTAATACTCCAAAATGAATGTATTGCAAATCATTTTTCTATATTGTATATATGAAAAATAATTCAAAATTAATAAATTAATAGATAATAAAAATAAATATATAATAAAAATTATTTTATTGTTCTAAGAATAAAATAACGAGAGAATAATAGTATAATATTAAAATAATACTAGTAGTTACTATTTACATTTTCAAATTTAAAGATGTTCACATCTCCAAATATGCAGATGTGGTTGAAATGTAATTTTTGGGCCTCTCCAAAAATGGAAATGAAATTAAAAATGGAAAATGATTTGAGTTGCTATAGAGGATTCATCTTCCATTCATTTATGTCATTTATACTTTTCATCTCATTTTCTCTTCACACACACCCTCTCTTTCCATGCCTTCTAGTATTGGATCAAAATACCTGCAGCAATCGGTGTTTCACTTTCTCTTCATATTTCCTCCTCTTTTTCTCCCCTCTTACTTTATGTCCTCGGAAAGTTGGAATCCACTTCCACGTTCAACAACCCTCATCCCAACCAAGGACGGAAATATCGGTTTCGACAAATATATTGGTACTTGGATTTTACGGATATATCGGATATATCGGGGATATATCGGATATATCGTGGATAGATATTTCTCCCATGATATTTCTTTATTATGAATATCGATATATCAAAATTAACAAAAATACTTTTTAAAATTCATGGAAATACTTAAAAGTGTAAAAATGACATTAATAATCAAATATATACATTGAAATTACATTACAATAAGCTTTTAAAATCAAAATGAAGATTGATGTGGCTCCATTGTAAAATTTGAAAGAGGGATCTCATCTTGATAAAGACAATACTTATACCAAGACACAGTATTCCGATAATATTGATTATAGGATTGAACATGCCATGCATAAATGTCTTGACTTGTATCCATAACTTCTCGATGGATAGGAAATTCAAGGTTCATCAAATATTTTGCTTTGTTTCTAAAATTATTAACTAACATTTTGATTAATTATATTATTACGAAAAATGCCAATTTATTAATATATTATTACTAAAATAACTAATTTAAAATATGAAAGTATCATATTAACTAGCACAAAGAAAAAAAATTGGAGTTAAATGAAGATTGGATATAGGTAGAGAGAATTTGTGATCAAATTGAATGATTTTAGAGATATTTATAGATATTTTTTGGGTCAAAATAGCCGTTGGATGGTCAAAAAATCTTTGTAATTTAATTATACCGCTTGATTTAATTTTTCGCGGGCAAATCGACCGCAGATCTTCTTTAAACTGTTGGGATCAATCCATAACCGTTGGATCAAGTCATAATTTCAAATCTGACCATTTAAATATATCTCCGATATATCCCAATATATCATCGATATATCCTCGATATATCCCGATATATCCCGATATATCTCTGATATATATCCGATATATCTCTTATATATCTCCGATATTTTATTGAAAAATTAAACAAACGCACGCGTGTGCCATAAACCCTATATTTCCACGATTTATTGGTCCAAAACCGATATATCGGCGATATTACCGATTTTTTTGCCGATTTTTCCCTCAAATGATTATCGATTATCGATTGCCGATATCGTATTGAACATTACGATATCCGATATATCGACGATATATCGGTCGATATATCAGAAATTTTTATCCCGGGTCCCAACCACTCTAATTAGGATTCTATATTTGTTTATTTTATTACTAACAAACTATGACTAGCATTATCAAAATATTATTGTAAGACCCGAGAAAATTCTAATTTTTTGAAAAAGGGCAAAATAGTAATTTCGGTAAAAATCCGAAATTTTTTTAGATCTCGGATGATGAAACGGACTTCACCGTTGGAATCGTCTTATGAAATCTAAACTTCAACACGTCGATTTTTCGTCGACCTCGAGACAATCGGAATTTGCACGTTTTCGCGGAAACGAAAGGCCGTAGGACACTTGCCACTTTAAGTGGCACATAGAGTGCCACATGCTCACGCACGATTCGCCTCAACTTGAGCTCAAGGTGGGGCCCACGTTGACACATGGCATGATGCCATTGGGTAGAAGAGTCAAAGTGGTTGGGTTGAGTGGATAAGAAATTATCTCAACCAATTATAAGGTGACATGTGGCAATGAGGGAGACAAAAAGGGAACTTCTTCTCCATTTTTGGCTAAGACATGTAGTAAGTGAGGGAGAGGAGTTCAATTTTCAAAAATGATGGATTTTTAACAGAGGTAACTCTTCTAGGATTACTACGATCGAACCGTCTGATTTCTTCTGGGCCAAGAAGCAAAGTGGTTCTAATGATCGAGGACTACATCGCAAGTATTCGTTTTGGGAGTTTTTAATAAACTCCGGGTGGAGGTAGGGGTTTTTACCTGCTTGCTTTAACCCTTTGTTTAAGTGTTTTGTTAATGGTTGAGTTGATTTGAGGCCGTGAGTGACTGTTTGTCGGTCCCAAAACTTGGGACCGAATTGTTGGAAAATGTTGAACCCGTTTGAACTGTTTTAGGGACTGTTTTGGGTGATTGTTTCATAATTTATGCAATAAATTATGTTTTGGTGTGTATGAGGTCGGAAATGGCCATTGATATCGGTTTCAAAAAGTGGAACCAATGTTGGATGAGTGGGTTGCCCACCAACACCTCCACTCGTTTTCGCTGACCGTTAAAACAGTCCGATTTGTATGAATTGGACCAAAACGTCCATGCGTGTTGTGCATGAAATTGTTGATGTGAATGTGGCTTGAGTTGTGTGGAAATTAATAGTTAATGCATGAACTTGATGTGTTAACATGATACCACAATTATATAAAACATAATCAGAGCAGGTAGCCATTGAAATGGAATTGTGATGAGCTCAAGTGAGCTAATTCCTGGTATGTGTGTTAGGTTGGATTAAAATCTGAAAACATGTGGTATGAGGATAATTTGAGAATATATGCATAATTGATATATTTGTATAAATTGTGTTGAAATGGCATAATGCATTTTCATATGCATCGGCAACCTAGAAATTAGGTGTGTGAGTGCAGACATGAAAGAAAAGAAAACTAATTATGGTTGCTGTGCTGAATTTCAATGGATGATTTTTGAGAATTGCTGGGAGATGGTCCACCGTATCATATCGATGAGACCATGATCAGACGCCCCCAAACTCCGGGGTCCGCACTACCCGCCAACCCGCGGGAAACACTCGTGGAATGTCGGTGACCCGACATTTCATTTGAAATTCCAAGTGTGAGTCTCCTTGTACCTGAGCTCTACCCAAATACAAAACCTGCATATACCTGTCCCAAATAGTGCAATATATCCAATATATCCAATATATCCAATCACATGAGTAATACGACCACTTGGGCCCACAAACGATACTCATAATACATACTAACTATGAATCCAACTATATACCAAATAGTTACAAGAGTTACAATATTTTCACTTTTATACAATACATATATTAAAAATTTGACATTTCAATATATATGTATATATCATCAACCAAAGCCACAACCCGCTTCTTCTAATCCTCAACCCTAGACGAGCCGTCCCCGCACGCCCTCGTACCAGAAAATATCCCCCGACAGATGATCTAATGCTCGCAGTGGAATCGCCCTGCGGGCTACTCCACCTAAGTGCGCAATGTTCCAAATTAAACACACATTCAAGCAAATGCATGATCCTACTTGAATGTCTACATGACCAACTCGCATCCCTCGAGTCCTCACACAGACTTCACACCGCCAAGCCTCGTATGAGAATATTATGTTTTATTTGTGGACTACCCTCTGATGTTATAAATTGTGGACCATTTCCGATGTTATATTTAGTGGACTACCCTCCAATGTAAATCAATTGGGTCGTCTCCGACGATTGATATTGTATGTGGACTACCCTCTGATGTATATCAATTGGGCGATCGACGATGTGTATGTGGACTACCCTCAGATGTATATCAATTGGTAGTCTCCGTGATTGATATTTTTAGTTTGGACTACCCTCAGATAATTAATATTTTTGGAAACGATCCTCCAGAAATAAATTTCTCTGAGCTAAATGCTCGTAATTCCTCCTATAGTGCAGGGTGTTAGGTGCATATAGAATGCATGTATGTCAATTCAAATACGATCCCAATCACATGCAGAAATATGTAAACATGCATATCCACATAATATCCAAATCACACAATCATGTCATGTAAATTAATCAATTCACACATCAAAATTAGCTCCCTTGGGCTAATGATCAACATGACGGTCGACTTGAATCACTTTCGACCAAGCACATTTTCACCGCAAAATATATTTTTACGTGAACAACCCATTTCTGGGTATAGTGGAAACCACTGGTTCTGTGACCAATCACAAATCATCGGTTCACCCTTGTGAAGACGCATTTCTGACCATTCCAGGCCTAATTTCAATCGCTGCTGGTTAACATATAATTATACAATTTCGCGCCCCAAGCAGTCGTGGTCAGTCATGGTTGCACCATTTTGATTTCAAAAATTTCCACAATTCGGTCCCATGTTTTTGGGGCCAGATCACTTGACCCTCACGACTGAACCAATAGAAACATTGAAAACACTTAAGCCAAGAAAGTGTAAAACCCAAGTGAGGAGAAGCCCACCTCGCGGAGTTTGTAGAAAATACAAAACCAGTGTCACTGGCAGGCATTTCAGCATAGAAACGAAGAAACTTTCTTCGCGCCAAAGGGCTCCGTGATTGGGTTATGATATTCTCAGGAAAGTGGATGCTCCATACTCTAAATCTCCATTTACATTTCTTCGGACATTTTCTTTAGTAATTCACGTTTTGCTTTGCACTTTAACTTTTGGGGAAAGAAAGAGCAACGTAGCCCTCTTTTTATCACTTTAGTTCATTTAATCAATTTGAAATTCAATTAAAATTTTCCCTTTATTCTCAGGGTTTGATATATTGCGGCACTATCCTGTGAGTCCGTTTTTCCATCATTTTCTACTCATGATAGCATGGCACATGATTACTTATTATATGTGATTTTTGTTGCATCGAAAATCGTTTTACCACGACACAGAAACGGCGTGCCTCAGAAAAAGCGATGCCGGCACAAGACTATCTGAGATTGCAAATTTTACGATTAACTGCTTAGATTTACGAGGCGATTCCAACGGTGAAATCTGTTTCATCATCAGGAATCTGAGAATAAATTCTGGTTTTTCTTGAAATTCTGATTTGTAACCAAGGTGCAGTTTTGCTATTTCAGAAATTTAGTTTCTTTTCAGTATGCCGTTTCCTGCATAGCCAGGGGTTTTATTAAGAGTTCACCAACGATCGTCATCCGCGCCTTGCGTTATCACTTGCCGTAGCGGTCGTGCAGTTGCTGGCAGATTGTGCGTTTGCCACTCCCTTTCAGAGCCAGAAGGGGATGAATTGTTGCTCTGATCTGTCTCATTCCAGTTGACTCTCCACGGTGTATGGCATCTGAAAACTCGTTGGCGGTGGCAGACACGGTCTTGGCTATCCAAAATCACATCTTTGGAGTTCATCTCAGAAGTTCGTGGGTTGTCTGCCATAGTGAGTATTACAATCTGCTGCGTGGTTTGGTTGATGATATCTTCCGGGGCGTGGAGGCGTCACGAAAATGCTGGTGGACTTCAATAACGGCGTTGAAAGAAACAGCCGATGCAACTTCGTGCCTATCTTCTCAGTATCTCGAAGGTCAATAACACCTCGTGATACCTTCCGGCGCTTGCGAACGACCACTCCCTCGCGAATCAGAAGGGGCCGGTCACGCGGCCTGTGAACTCTAAGGGTCGGCGTCGCACATCGGCATAAACTCTTACGCCGGCTCGTGGTGAAAAATGTGGGTATCAAGCGCTCATACTTCTCGAGGGTGTCTCTAATTAGATCGGGACCGAGTGATGAGCTCTGCTCCCCCGCCTGGGTTAATCTGCGGTGACCTCCCCATGGCTCCCATCATTTCTGGAGTTTTTTTCAAAATCGTATGCTTTGATAACTATTGTTGTGGCGAGATTCCCATAAAGGCTATGGCTCTCCATTTACCATGATCAGGACTTGTCTTATGAGCCCTTCAATCCTCTAACGCTTGCCATATCAATCCTACCAGGCCATATCAGCCACTACTGACCCACCTTTGGTGTGCCAGCGGCCCGACCTTCCAGGTCACAGTAAAGGCGACAATCAGGACGATGATCGGCCGTCATCGCCCAGATTTGACATCCGTATCTGAAATACGCGTTTCGCCGATGCCGATTCCATTTCGTGGGGTGCGTCGAAGTCGGGGCGTTGACCCGGATACCTGTCCGCTCCATCTGGTTTGCGTTGTCAATAACCGTGTCTCAATCGCCGATTAACATAACTCTTGGTGTGCTTCGGGCCTCTTACGTGTTCTGGATCAGCCTATGGTCATGGTGGATGCGTCAGTCCTGAATAAACTCTTGCGCTCGCGGGTGTTGAACGGCGTAAATTTGCGCACGCGGCTGGCGATCATTTACCCGCATTGCAGGCATATTGATATATAACGTGACACCAAATCCAGAGTCCACCAGCCGAGCAGAATCTGGAAGATCTCTCGCTCAATCGACCTCATTGTTAAACTCTCTACCCCCATGCAGGAAGAGCAATCTCATTCACGGCGGCTTCTCTAAGATTTAACCTCTTAACTGAGTCGAGGCCATGTCCAGGGTGCGATAACCAGGCTAAGGTCCCTAATTTCTAACCGGCAAGGGTGGGCATCGGCTCTTGTCATGTCGAAGCTTGACATCCAGCAACGTAGGTCTGCCACCTGGGTCGCTCTGCGGCCATTCGTGCGACTCGATCACGTCGCTTGACTTGACGCACTGCGCCCCCCTCGCTACGTCGCTGCTTTGGAAGTAACTTGTATGCCTGGCGGCGGTTCCTCGACCCTTACTGGGTGTGGAGGAGTGAATCGTATACTCTCGTTACCCGCATTAGCGGGCGCGTTGTCGAAATCTGGGATTCTGTATCGGGGCGATCGAGTCTCACATGCCCAATCTACTGGTCTTGAAACTGTGTGAAGCGAGAAATCTTACGCTTCTTCCCGAAGCTTAGAAAGCGATCACTCCTGCGACTGCCCAACACTCGCATCCTGGTGCTCGGGCGCCCTTGATCTCTCTGTGGTTAGGTCGTCTGACCATGGAGTCCACGTGTCTCGTGAAGTCTTTGCAATCACCACTGAATGGACAACTCCGACCATTCTCGAATCTCTGTAATACCCGACCCGATCGAAACTTCGTATCTCACGAGATTGGCATTCGATTACCGACCTTCTACAGGTCGCGAGCACTTTATGCCCAGAGCCACCACGTGTCCGAAAAATCTCACACGGTGAGCCCCGAAAACTTACGCACTAAACGGCATGCGGCTGATGGTCTCTCGACAAGCGTAACAAAATCTCAGTGATACTCATGCTCCCACTCATTTGGGGGTAGATCAGATGTCATCCACGAAGACTTCTGACAATTGATCTAGATAAGGTTGGAACACCTAGCATGGGGGTCCATGAATGCTATGCGAAACGTCGTCGATCAAAGGGCATCACCATAAACTCAAAGTGCCATAACGGGTCCTAAGCGGCGCCTTAGGGATATGCGTATCCTAACCCTCGAACTGATGGTAACGGTCTGAAAGACTATCTTGGAGTAGACTCGCGCTCCTCTCAGTGATCAGGCTGTCATCGTCGATCCTCGTGTTAATGAATCTGATTCTTGATGTAATACAATTGTCGTCACGTAATCAATACGGTCGAGAAGGGTCTTGTCGCTGCTGTATGAAGCGAGCGGAGCGCCCGTGGTGAAGTGCTCTGTCTAATGAACCCCTTGTCAGGTAGCTCCTGTAGGCGGACTGCGAGGATCTACTTGACTCGGCGGCGCCATCTGTGCGGAGTCATAAAGATGGGTGAAATACTGAAATGACTTCGATACGAAGTCTACCCTCACGTGGAGGTAGTTAGGTGTAGCTCATGCGGAAAAACATCCACATAATGCGCATACTACTCGAGGTGTTGAATCCATGTACAGATCCATAGATCCTACAGAATGAGGCTCGCCCCAGCCAACCCGCTAAGCGTCGCTGACACACGGACTCGTATCGCGTTTACGGGCAAAATGTCGCGTTTATCCCCACTGAGGAAATACCACCGCGTGTGCGAGTCTTGCATGTAGTGGTAACCCTCTGCGCTGCGGCGATTGATAACGACCACGTAGGTATCGGCCCGATCCATCCTCGGGATGACATTGAACTCGACATGTCCATGATCCTCCCGGTCCGCTGTGAGGCGGGATCCAGAAGGGGATATCTCCCGACTGTAAACCGTTTCATCTGTCTTATTTTGCAACTATACCTGTGCTGACCCTGGGGAGAACTCATGTACAAAGGCTCCTTTAAGGTCTCGACCTCAGCCCGACTCTCTCACATGGTCGAGGTTGTCTGACCATGGAATCCGTATCTCGTCGGCGAGGAATCCTACAATCTGACACGAATGGACAGCAGATCGCATTCTTGAATCTACTAACCTTGGCTAAATCTGTTGGCCATGTAATCATCAACAAATCGAGGCTAGCTACGTGAGATCCTAGCCACGTAGTCCATCACTGTCATCACTCCCTGCCTCAGCTCTAGGAACTCCTGAGCCTTGGCATGCCTCGCAGTCTCTGGAAAATACTTGCCCATGAACAGCTCTTGGAACTCTGCCCATGTCATAGCATCTATGTCTCTAGAAGCCCTCGCCCATCTCCACCATACCTGGGCCTCGCCCTCTAGGCGGAATCTGGCTAACACGATCAGTCGTATCGGGGTGATCTCCGTAGCCTCGATATGTTCTCAATCTGCACCAAGCCAATGATGCCACCATCGGGTCTCCTCCCCTGTGAGCGTCGGAGGATGATGCGCTGAAATCTGCAGGTACTAGGACCTCGACTACACCTGCTATGCTTCGCAGCGGCCGATAGCCGACATTTGCGATACCTCTGCTCGTGAGGCGCGCGATCAAACATCACCGGCGGCTGGTAAAATGTCGGTAGTGCCTAACCAGCGCCCCGTGGATGACCTCGGCGTCCTCGCCCTCTACTAGCCATCTACACAATCAACATGGCAGTCAATATACAATACAGTATCTCCAAGGCATAAACACAGCCCCGAGACACTAATCCTACACAAAACCAGTGTATATAATGAAGTCACTGAGCATGAAGTAATGGGACAATTTATCAAAATCAAATCATTTTGATCCGCAAAATTTTTATTTTTCATTTATTTTTTTTAATTTTATTTTTCTGAAAATTTTATCTAATTTTATTTTTATTTTTATTTTGCCAAAACAAAATTTCCGAAATTTTTACTGTTCACACGATGCTTGTTCACACGATGCTTTATTTCCCATATACTATTCTCGGTACTGTTCATCGGTTACTGTTCAGCATTTTTTCATTTGTTCTAGCCCGCTGGAAAATACCAAAAAAAAAAAAATAATAATAATAATTATATACCATTTTTTTTCTCATTTTCCAGAATTCTCTAATAAATTTATAACATAATTTATTTTTCTTCATTTCTTTAGTTTTACCCTTGTATAACCTTGGAAAAAAATTTTTTTTTCTCCCAATAGCCCAAATAAATTTATGAAATTTATTTCTTTTATTTCCTTTGTTCAAGTTTACACAATGTAAACTCCCAAAATGTTCTAACACCTTAAAATTTTATTAAAAATTATATTTTGTCATCCAATAAACCAAATAAATTGATTACAGTACATTTCATTTCAGTCCTGCTTTGTAAACTCTAAGATTTGTTTTCCAACATAATAAGTGCTAATTACACAAGCACCTAAACATCATAACATATGTGGTACACATACCATTCATCGAACATTACACAACAATTCATCAAATCACACAAAACACCTGAAAACACGTGTATCACGTGTCACAGTTTGTCGTGATTTGCCATTGTCTACAATAAACCGACGTGAGCGGCGCTTTAGTGGTGAATGAGTGCCACCAAAACATGGCCTAAGCCCGACCCTCGATCCGGGTTTTCATATGCACCTATGCTCTACATCAAGCCACAGTGGTGATGGATAAACAGAGCTCCACACCAGGTATTAGTATGCCTGGCCATGCATTCTGTTGTGGCGTGAGCAGGAGACTCAGTTGACTACCCATCAGCCACGAAACACTGTGGATGTCGGGTGACGGCCTCTCACAGTAATGTCGAGGCGAGTCTCCTTTGTACGGGGAGCTCTACCCCAGATACAAAGCGCATATACATCCCCAGGCAAATACAATATATCAATATATCAAATATATCGATCACATGAAGTCACGACCACTTGGGCCCACAAGCGATACTCATAATACATACTAACTATGAATCAACTATATACCAAATAGTTACAAAAGGGGATTTAATATTTCACTCTTATAAATACATATATTAAAATTTGACATTTCAATACATGTATATATCATCAACGAAAACCTGACTTGGAGCTTTCTTCTAATCCTGCGTCCCACAGGGCGGCGTCCCTTCGCACGCTCCTGTGCACCTTAAATAATATCCGCCGGCGAGGTGGCCCAATGCTCGGTAATTAGGAATCGCCTAAGTGGGCTACTACTCCCAAAGTGCGGTCACCGATGTTCGATGCCCACATTCAAGCGGAAATGCATGATCCTACTTGAATATGCATGGCCAGCTGAATCCAGTCCTCACCTACTCCACTCACACTCGCTAGCTCGTATGAGAATATTATGTTTTTATTTGTGGACTACCTACGATGTTATAAATTTGTGGACCATCTCGGATGTTATATTTGATGGACACCCCCTCAGATATATATCAATTTGGCCGTCTCGACGATTGATGTGTATGTGAACTACCCTCCAGATGTATATCCATTGGGCCCTTCTCAGACGATTGATATTTTTAAGTTTGGACTACCCTCGATAATTAATATTTTTTTAGACAGCCCTCCAGAACCCTATTTTCTCTGAACTCATCTCATGCACTCACTCTATAGATCACTAAGGGTGACCTCACAGTGCGCTATAGAATACATGTATGCCAATTCGTCTGATGCAATCACATGCAGTATGTAAACATGCACATATCCACATAATATCCAATCACAATGTATCATATGATGTCGGTACACATCAAAATTAACTCACTTTCGGTACAATGATCAAACGAGCAATTAGACTTGAATCGCTCACGACCAGCGTTTTCACTGAAATATGTTTTGTGAACAGCATTTCGAGAATGAGTGAAACCTCAGTTACTATTCTGATGAAATCTTCGTCATCGGGTTGCACCTTGTGAACCCGCATTTCCACGACCATTCGACTAATTTCAATCACTACATGATTTGCGTATAATTATACAATTTCCGCTCAGCGACCATGGTAGATCCACGGTACGCACCATTTTGTTTCAAATTTTCCCGCAGTCGGTCCCATGTTTTGAGACCGATCAAAAAAAGCGACCTATGGCTTTGAAACAATGAAGCATTGAAAGCGCCGGCATAGAGTATGAAGCCGAAACGGAACTTCCTCTCGTGGAGTTAACCGTGACTCCTAAAACGTGTCCATGTGGCAGCTCATGTCACGTTTCAACTTTCCTTCTTGCCCAGAAGACTTGACAGATCAGGGTAGATATTACAGAGAGAGTCGGATGCTCTCTCTGCTAAATCTCATTTTATTTCTTTGGACATTTTCTTCCTTAATTCACATTTTTTCTTTGGCTTTTTAACTTTGAGGAAGAAAGAGCACTATAGCTCTTTTGTCCTTTAAGTTTCAATTGAAATCAATTTAATTAATTAGTTCCCTTCCTTCTCCGGTTTTGACAAAATTCGGCGCTATCTCGGCGATCCATTTTTCATCATTTTCTACTCATGCCGCGGCACATGATGCGCCGGTATATGTGATTTTCATGGCATCGTAGTTTCGGCTTGCAGTTGATGCGCCGCGTCATTCATTGCAAGGTACGAGTACTGCGTGCTAGCCAGTTTGCGAGGCGATTCCAGCGGTGAAATCAGTTTCGTCATCAGGCATCTAGAGAATAATTCGGATTTTACTTAAATTATAATTTTATCGGCAAAAATTACGATTTTACCTTTTTCGAAATTGGAATTTCGGGTCTTACGATATTTGTTTTCTGAAAGGATTCCACCTAACGATCGCCTCAGAAGTATTCTAATACTTTAAAAACTTGGTAGTGTGTTTTTGAAACAACAAGTTTTATTTTGAAAGCCAGTGTACCTCTATACATGGCTTAGGCAAGTGTGAGGGAGTTAGTGATGACTCGAGACATGAGAGCATGAACATGTAGACATTCAAATAGGATCCGTGTTACTTGAGGTTAGGATCATGTATTTTACATTGAATCATTATAACTATTCGCACTTAGGTGGGGAGTAACCCATTTAGGGTAATTCCACTGGGTAATAGCTCACCACGTCGAGGGCGTATCATTTCAAGTCTGAGGAGCGTTCGAATCTGGCTCGACCCCAGGGGCGATTTTGAAGATTGGGTTGTGGCTTTGATGTTTTTGGTATAACATGTATTAAAAATTTATGAATTACTTAATATGTTTGTAGTAAATAATGAAATAACTCTTGAACTATTGGAATATAGTTGGGTATATTTTGATGAGTATTGGTGTATGGGCTGACGATCATTTTTACTCGGGTGTGGTGCCGCGACACGAGGCGACAAATTTCCCCACGCGGGTTACGTGGGTTGTCGCGGACACCGGTTTTGAAGAATCCTCTGGGTATACTTAAATGTTTTGTCAAAAAAGGTCTAAATAAGAGTCTGGGATTTATTCTTAACATAGTATGGGGTTGAATGAAGTCTTTGTGCTTGATTTTTGTGTCATCATCGATCCTGGTCTTCTCATAAATTTCGCTGATTTCCTCAGTATCTAAGGTGATAAAATTATGATAATATATTATATTGAGTAAAACTAACACGGAGATATTAGAGTGACTTTAATAGAATTAAATAGCCAAGGGAATTTACTGTAAAATAAATAAACTAGATTTTACTAAATTAATATACTAGGTGCAAAATTTTATTTATCTAATTGATTTAGGATAAAATTTATTAGAAAAACAAAGTATGATGGTATTTTGAGATTGCTTGTTAGGTATGCCAGTTCCAGTGATAATAAGTATCGGGTTTAGGAATAAGAAGATTTAAGAGTATATAAGGCATGAATTTATATCCGATTAGTGAACATTTGGGGAAAAGCAAAAACAAGATCATGAACTTAGACTGAAAGGGACCGATATCTATAATGTGGATAAGAAATTATCAAAGTGAGATTTTAAATAAATGGCGTAGGCTGGGTTTGGTTTAACTATGTGGGTGGAAGCCAAACAAAATGTGTAGTGGTCCATGAAGCAAATGATGTTTCACATAAAACGTGTGTTGAATGCAATGAAGAAGTACACAGTTTGAGGAAGGCTCGATGGAAATTTGTCAGTTAGGAACTAAGGAAACTTATGAGTATATAAACATGTCACTACGTTCAATTGGTTTAGAGTCTTTTGGGAGCTTGCAAGCAATATATGAAAACAGTAAAGTAAACCGATATAAATATCGATATGGATAAAGGATTTATTAGGTTTCTCAACATTATTTATGATCAAAATAAAACAAAAAAGATTTAATGCTGGAATACTAAAAAAAAACATGACTCAAATTTCTTGATCTACAATAGAGGAATGCCATTGTGTTAAACATTGTTGTGAGTTTGAATCTTTAATTTTTAATTTTATTTTTGTAGTAATTAGTAACGTATTTTAGAAGTTGGGACTGATGATTTCTTACTCTTTTAATCTGTTGACTGACTATTCGCCCACTTCAATCTAGCGCTTTTCAGTTTCTATCTTCATCTTTTAATATTTGTTACCAAAAGAGGAAAAAAAATTGATGTCTTCGAGAATATATTAGTTTTTGGTTAATTTTTATATATAACCCAGAAAAACTTGGGAGAGAAATTGTGGCGTACCAATTAACATGCTCAAAATGAATCAATTTCCCTATAATTTAAAAATCAGAGCAAAAAGACTTTTCTGTTTTCCTCCCAAATCAGGGTCACATTTTCTTCAAGCCGCCGTGGCGCATAAAGGGTGATTTATTTATCTTCTTTTCAAAGCACTGTTCACTCCACCGTCTATTGGTCCGTGGTGAAAAGCAGTAATCAAAATCTTAAAGCCTGTTTCTCGACCACTATGTTGTGATAAATGTAAATATCTAAATAGCAAGTCCACTTTTCTTAGGCTTTGTGAATATGATGACGCACATAAATTTCTTCAATCCATGAAAGGATTTTAAGGAATTCAAAAATGTATCAAACAGTAATTTCTTCCACGTGTAAAAATATTTTAACGATAGTCAAGCGTTGAATATGAGTGATGATTTTTTGAGAGGGGATCGAGTACAGTCCACAAATTATTTTAATAATATACTTTTATATGTACATTATGTTTCCGGCAGTTCTCCTCTGCCCTTTTCCTGGAAGCGTGTGGAATGGGGCATTTACCAAGTCAATGATGAATAGATGGGAGAGGGGGGATTAGAGTGAATGAAGTTTTTGTTTAGTTTTATGAATCCTTCCATGGCTTGTAAGTAAGTTGTAGCATATCCATCCATATCCACCCACTCATCACTCTTCTAATTTTCTCTGCCAGTTCATTTCCATGCATCTTAAAGATTTCTTCCCTTCTTCTTCTCTTGTCCTCTCCCTCTTCATCTCCATTTTCTCTCATGCCTTCCCAAAATATGTTTGCAGCGTTGATTTTCGTTATGCAGCCTGCAATTCTTCAATGGAATGCGGTAGACTAGGGAAAATTCAGTACCCTTTCTGGGTAAGCGGCTCCCAACCAAAGTACTGTGATGTGCTAGTTTAGAGCTTCACTGTCTGAAAGATGAGGCCACCATGCAGATCGAGCCTGAACCTTTTCATGTTATCAGCATAAATAACAGGACACAAACCCTGAACATTGTCAGATTCAATGATCCCTCAACGTGGAATATTACTTGTCATACACATGAACATAAGCAAGGATTCAAATACTTTGCTAGATTTATCCCTCGGATGTTAAAATGATCTGATCTTGTTCAGCTGTCATAGATGAAAGATTTATCATCTTATGAGTATCCTTGCAAAATATACAGCAAAACACTTGATTACTTCGTGGCAAATGAATCTTTGGCAAAGATTTATTAGCAGATGTGGGTATAACTGCTCTCTTGTTCCCGTTCTTCAGAGTGCTGCAGAAGGTCTTCTGAATGGTTCTACTAAAGTTAGGAGAGGAGAAAAACACAAGCAAGGGTTTGAGAGATGGTGGACTAATAAACGCTGAACTTACAGTGCGAAGGTGTATTATTAGTCTGAAAGGGGGTAGATGTGGAGTATGACTAGATTTGCTGCACCTTCTTGTTTTTGCCGCCGTCACAAATCTGACGGACAAACTTGTTCATCATCAAATATGTATTCTTTCCTCTCTAATCCTCCTTCTATGATTTCTGTCTTATTGTCTTCCCTTTGCCTTCTCCTCTATTGTTTTTTTTTTTTTCAAATCAACCAAATCAATTTTGGCCAGAATATGAAATAATTAGTTCAGGCACAGCCAGTGAAAATGACACCCATATCTGAAATAATTCTTCTTATTAGATAATGAGAATTTATTGGGATACAAAATTAATTTATAAATTAAACTCAATGAATTTTCTGATGTGTCCTAATCTCTAATCATGAAATCTCAGTTCTCACAAATCATTCCATGATATTTCTCCATGCATCAGAATTTATCCTCATCTCACTTTCTGCATACCTGCCGTCATCTTTCTTCTCTTCCTTCACTTCCCCGACTTTGTATATAGCGACGATTTCATGCGCAAACCACAATTCTGGGGTGGATTAAACGATCTGACACCCTTGGTGGCAGCGGCCTGGATGCTGTGGCCCGGCCATGCTGATTCAACCTGGTGCCTGCGGAAGAGTTTATTTTCCCGCAAACAGATCATGCACCGGAATTATGTTGTCGTCGACATCGATAAATGATACCGTCGCAAAGCAAACGTTCTTCTATGGATCTCAGCCTTTGATTCAACTCCAGAATTCAATCTACACTCTTGACCTGGAAATGGCCACCGCATATCATCTTGATTGTTTCCTCCATTAGTCGCTTGCCCAGGATCTTGCAGCTTTTCCTGCATAATCAATAACCTTATGGAGCCAGAGGCTTACTAGTTGCAAAGGTAATTCATAAAGAATGCAAATTCAGAGCTTGAGTTGATGGTGAGCCAAAGTCGGAGGCGGCGTGGGAAATATATTATGAGAGGGGTTGACACTTAAATTCTGGAATTAAATTATTCATTAAATTCCAATTAAATTTGGAATGTTAGCAGATTACAGTATTCGTTTAACCAATGGTAATTTCATATAATAAATTCAAAAATTCTGAACAAAGAGTTGCCGTGAATGTCATTCATTTTGTTAGCAAAGTATGACGGTATTTTGAGATTACTTGCTAGGTATCTTGAGTTTCATAATGTCAGCGTGAGTTAGGAATGAAGATTTAAGGTATATAGTATGGTATATCCAGTTGACATGAGACATTTTACGGGAGAAACAGCAATGAGAACTTAGGCTGAAAGGGACGATATCGTACTAATGTGGGTGGAAAGGCCAAAACAATGGTGTGTGGTCCCTTGACAAATGATGTTTCACGGCGTGTGTGCGAAAATCACGATGAAGTCGGTTTGGGGAAGAGCTCGGTGAAGTGTCGGAGTTAGGAATAGAAAGACATGGTATATAAACATGTACTACATTTGAATTGGTATGAGACTTTGAGAAAAAAGATCACAAAAAGCCCAACTATTGTTGATTCTAAGTGGATAACATCATATCCAATATGGAATAAAAAGAGTCTGTTAGGTTTCTCAGCATTATTTTGCTTGATCCAAATAAAACCAAAAGACTGAATGTGGAATACTAAAAGATGACTCAAATTTCTTGATCTACAATACGAAGATGCCAAATTAATGTTAAAACATTGTGGGACTTTGAATGCTATTTTGAAATTTTATTTTTTTTGTATTAAATTAATGTTTAGAAGTTGGGACTAATAATTTCTTACTCTTTTAATCGTTATTGACTATTAGCCCCTTCAACTAGCCTTTCAACTCTATCTTCATCTTTTGGGTATTTACATGCCAAAAGGAAAAAAAAAATTGGTGTCTTCGAGGAATATGACAAGTTTCTTTTTGTTAGTGCATATATAACTTAGAAAAAGCTTTGGGAGAGAGGGAGGTAGCCCAGGCGTACCACTTTCCGATAAGAATCAATTCTCTATAATTTTAAAAATCGAGGGCAAAGGCTTTTACATTTTCCCTCGAATCAGTGCATTGCACAACCACAGCCGCCATCTTGATACTTAAGGGTGTTATTTATTTATTTATCTTCTTTTTCAAAGCATGATTTCACTCCTTTGTCGATTGGTTGAGATTGAAACGACGTTCTCTCTAAGACCAGGCGGGAACACTTCTCGTACGAGGAGGGATGGAATGAGAGTGGTGAGAGAAAGATTGACTCTTCCAAGGGCTTGCTCAAGGCGACGTCAGGTTTGATCATGATCGACCATTCTGCCTCGTATGGGAGAGTCGGGTCGGTCGTTCCTATCTCATATAGAGAAGTAATATTCTGAATAAGTACCCCCAGAAGCGGGGAAAAATCCTGGCGATATTATCGACCAGAATTTTTCAGGCTCAGTTCCTCACTCTCGGAGAGATGTCCTGGAAAAGGGAAAAATAATCATGATAAGAAAATTAGTCGTTGATAAGGAAAGATTGCTTCCCACTTAAACTGGGAGGGAGATACAATCTACCCTAGAAGGAAGGGGTTGTTAATTGAACCTATAAGTCGGAAAAAATCCCCAATAGGGAAAGGTAAGCTGCAATTCTAGCTGGCGCTTATTCTCATGTCTCCCTCTCAAAGTAATTTTTTTTTTGCGATGACTTAATCATTGGAGAAACGGGTTGGCCCTGGCGGTCGAGGCATGGCATCTGGGTTCTACATTATATTTCTTACAGAATGGCAGGAATGCGGCGGTGAGACCATACGATTTGATGTTGAGGGGATTTGACGATCAAAAGATCCCAGTTGTTCATTTGGCACTGCTGCTGCCATTCTTGACTGCTGCGAAGAGCCTCATAGATAGGTCATTAATAGGTGGAGAAGCAGAAAGCGGGGTTAAAGGTGGGAATGAAGCGACCAGGGGTGATCGTGAAGAAAGAGTGCCAGAGCCAGGCGGTACAGATCATGGGTATGACTGAATTTCAACCTCCTTGTTCTGTAAATATGTATCCTTCCCTCTTTCCTATGGTTTTATCTATCTTAGGTGGTGCTTGTTTTTGGTTTTTTATCGAAAGTAATTTACTTTTCGGCATTTGCTTATACAGTTCGGGGTTGAACTAATACATATATATAAAATCTTTTATATCTACGATTTGAACACTATCTTTCGATGTCCCCATGCAATGCTTCTTCTCCATGATTTGCAAATGGACCTTGAAGCTCTTCCAACTATTCATCACCTTCTTCATCTTCATGACCATTCCTATACGCTACTCGTTGATAACCTGACAATATGAGGAGTGCCGGCGTGGTATGTACGAATCTGCGGAGTTGAGAGAGGTGATAGGCTAGAATGATATATAAAACCACTCATGCTGATATGTCTTGCAAGTGCACGTGTCACCTTAAGCCAATAAAATAGAAATCTGCAGTATCGTCACGAGGATGGGTAGGTTACTAAGTATTGAAATTAGAATAGATTATAGCTTTATTTGGATAACACAAATGTGAGGAAGTTGAAATAAAGAAGCAAACTAAACTAAACCAAAGTCTCTAATATGCAAAGAGAAAATGTAATTACAAAGAAAAGCTTAGGGTTTTTGATTTCATTTTAACAAGGAATTCTATGATGAGATTAAAAATGATTACATAATGCCTAAATTATATATTAACTTTTTGTGATTTCACCTAAGCATATTGTTCTTTCTCAGAAACATGCAATAACAATCTACATTTGGAAAAGTTCAATATATGCTTATCTTTCGAACCATCATAACGAAAATTTAGAAATCTAAAGCATTAGAAACCCCGCAAGCCATGTAACCCACAAATATCTCTATTTATATGGAGAAACATGACGATATTCATGGTCTAAACGGTATTGTTTTTCGCTTCAGTGGGTCACGGAAAATCATATTAATAGTGAGTCCAAAGTGGATAGTATCATATCAATGTGGAGGGAAGGATCCATGAGGTTTCATAGTTGCATTTTATTTTTTATCTAATCAAATCAAACCATGATTAAACTAATAACTCTTCTACTCTCTCTCTCTCTCTCTCTCTGTCTGTCTACGTCTACGTCTATCTCTCTCTCTATTCTCTCTCTCTACCCTCTCTCTCTCTCTCTCTCTACTCTACATATATATATATATATATATAAATATATCTTTCTTCTTAGTTTACTCTCTATACATATGGTTTTTATTCAACGGTGTGCTTTAGAGGCAGTTAAAATGAAAGGCGTCACATTGGGTATTAATCCTTTCTTCCTTTGTACTTGTTTGCTTATTCCACTATATTTATGTATCAAAAACTCAAAGAAAAGTGTCTGCGATGCGAGTTATTTTAGTTTCTGTATTTTCTAAACTGCCTGACCTTCTTCCACTCTTTTTAATTACAGCCATTGTTGTAGGAGGAGTTGGGATGTTACTTGTCAGCATTCTTATAATCTTCAACTTCAAAAGAAGAGCATTTGAACACAGGCTAATGTTGAGATCTCATGCCAATCAAAACATTGAGGAATTTGTTAGGAATTATGGATCTCAAGCTCCTAAGAGGTATAGCTATGCGGATATTAAGAAAATGACTAATTCATTTAACGATAAAGTGGAAGCTACGAGGAGTGAGGATTGTAAATTGGCGTTCTGAAAGGCAAAGTTAGATGATGGAAGCCTTGACTGCTGTCAAACTCCTCAACATCAAGGGAATGGGGGAAGTCATCAATGAAGTTGCAAGCATTAGTAGGACTTCTCATATACATTCGATATTATCAGATCTTTTGGGTTTTGCTTTGGCGTGGCAAAAAGCTCTCATCATAAGGGTTTGTAGAAATGGATCTCTTGAAAACTCATATGGTAGAAACCCCTTTGAAAGCAGAGTGAAGACACACTTGGGGATGGGAGAAATTGTACCAAATTAGCTGTTAGGATAGCAGGAGGACTTCACTACCCATTGGGTGTAGAACAAAGATATTGCATTTTGATGTGAGCCTCACCCAGTATCATACAGATCGAATTTTACTCCCGAATGCTCGATTTTGGGCTTGCCAGTTATGCCAGCAAAAGAGTATTGTGTGTCGACCAGCTAAGAGGAACTATTGGGTATGTCGCTCCAGAAGTTTTCTGTAGAAATTTTGGTCGAGTCTCACACCGCAATCGGGGCGCGTTTATAGCTATGGAATGATGATTCTAGAAATGGTTGGAGAAGGCGAAGAGCCGTGTCGCCGCGTGGACAATACCGGTGAGACATATTTTCCTCGTGGTTTGCCAGCATCTCGACAGAGGCGGGCGATCCAGGAGTACTAGTAGTTGAGAACAAAGAGGAAAATGAAGTTATAAGGAAGATGATAGTAGTGGGTTTGTGGTGCATACAGACAGATCCATCGCATAGGCCATGCATGAGTAAGGTGATTGAAATGTTGGGAAGGAAGTGTACAGGCGCAAATCCACCAAAGCCTTTCTTATCTTCTCGCCTCCAAGATTTCCATTAGAATCTTGAGTGTGAATCCAGCGTATCATAATCATATGTTGCTCTGATTTTGTGTATTCATTGTTAATCAATCAAACTGGGTTGAGGAAATACAACACCCATTCATATGAAGATTTTTGATAATCAGATTGTTCTTTGCATTACATCGGTTCATGAATTTATGAGCTTATGAAATTTTGTGGATTGTGTTTTGGAAAAATCAAGAACCTATTACATATTCCAAACTAAATCTCTTTGCTACTAAGGAATGATTCTGCAGACTTATGTGTTTTTATAAATGTCAGATTACCCAGTTCTTTATTTGAATTGCGTCTACGCTGTTGGTTTTGAATACTATGAATAGGGTTTCATTGCACTTTTTATCTTTTCCTCTCTTTCTCTCCCATTCATGGGATCTTCCCACCCAGTTCGGCTATTATTCCTCCTATCAAATGCACACATATTTCCCAATCTTCCTTCTCTTCACTCCCATCATGTTTTATATCCTCTCTGCCATATAGCCTAGAAGCAAACTCCACTTTTTGTCGACTTTGAGTGCAGGCATGAGTAGGAAAAATTGAACACCTTACGGGTCTACGAGGTCATCAACTTGAGGCGTTTCATGTGATCATTCTTTCTTCAAACTCGGCGTGATGGAGGGGTGGATGTATGCCACCATGGGGTTGATTACCTAGAAATATTCTTTCTTCGAAATCCTAAAGATTGTTGCATTGAAGAATAGTTCAGTTGGAGCTCAACTTGTTTTGTCCCCGAACCGCAGGAGGACATGGATTCAGCAGTCTTCCGAAGTGCCGCCGGCTGTGAAATGGTTTACGATCGCTGAACTTTGGTACCTCTCCGTCGATGCACGAATCGCACAACTTTCTTGCAACGATGAATATGAGTTCCTGACAGCCACAACAAACTCTGTAATAAATGTGCGAATGAAACTTCTGACAGAGATGAGGAAATAGGGAGGAAACGGTTAAGATTTGAGAGAAGAGTAAATCACGAATGCTCTGGCATGATAAAAGTGGCCAGGAAGAGCAGGACATGCTGGAAAAAATGCCTTGGATGCTACGTACTTTATGGTTTATATACAAAAAGATTAATTCACGAGAGGGTTTAATTCTGACTCGAAGTCATTTCTTCATCATAGGATATTATTTAGAGCTCTCCCCAGTTTTTGTCTTGGGAGGCTGGTGAATAAGACTTTTTTTCTCTACCACACTGCCCTTTAGTAGAAAGTGATGCAGGTGAGGTATTGATTGAAGGATTTGATGTTAGATGGACAATAGGCAGCGACCGCAGAGAATGCAATAACTCATTGTAGGAAGGTGCGATAATCTGAAGAAACCAAAAGGCTGCTTTTGTGGCGATAAGCAGTATCCAAAACTATGTTATATTTTGTTCTAAAAAGTATTAAGTGAAGAAAAATTGTTGAGAAAAATAATTTTTTTTTTTTTATGTTTTTGCTTGTTTTAAAAAATCTCGAAGAAAGAACAAATATAAATTAGATTGTTAGAAACATATATTTACGTTATTTTTATATTAATGAATTAAAATAATAAAACATATTATCTTTAGGAACCAAACATAGCCTATATGATCAAGTGTATATCCCTCTTTTTTTCCTCATTATTTTTTGCATTTGGCCTCTTGTGCTAGATCAAATTTCTAATCCATATGAATTGTTGGTATGATAGTCTTTACCATGATTTTATTCTCCTCATTATTTGTTTATTTTAGGAAATCGAACATAACCTCCTAAAATGAAATATCCCTTCAAAAAAAAAAAAAAAAACTAAAAAAATAAAAATATAAAATATATTGAGTGAACCAATTGTTTTCTTTTCTCTCTATGGTAATAAGTTATTTATTAAAATAAAATATCTTCCATGTACGTCACGAGTTCATAGATCTTTAAGAATTAAAAATTTTAATGGATTAAAAATGTAATTTTGGAGAAGATAATTTTTGCGGCATGGGAGAAATATTTTTATAGGATTATATAATGCAAGAGTTTAGATCCCGCACTTGTCCATGGTAAATGACTCCCTTTTCGGGTTAAGTCAATGCACTCGATACATATATCCATGTTCTAATTATTGTTCTCATTGCTTTTTAAGACGTGTGGAATGGGCCATTGCAGTCGATCATGAATATATAGATGGATGGGTATACGATTGGATGAATGATGTTTTGTTTAGTTTATGAATACTTCTATGGTTTATGGAGAAAGTTGCAACATTTATGTCCATCCACTCATCGATCTTTCTGAAATCTCTCTCCACCGGTACCTTCACTTCCATGCATCTCAAAGATTTCTTCTAGTCTTACATTGTCATCCTTCTTCATCTCCGTCCCTCTTCATGGCTTCCCCAATATATCGCGAATCGATTTCGCTATGCAAATTGCTGTGCCCCGATGGAATGTGGTAGAGTACTAAGGAAAGTCGAGTACCCTTTGCGGTGCGGCTTGACCGGGTTACGTGGTGTCTATCAGCATGACTTGATGCTGAAAGATGAGGCCACCTTATGGATCGGGCCTGAACTTTTTCATGTCATCGGCACATAGATGCGGGACTCACGAACCTTGAATTACGGTCTATGATCCCTCAATGGGGAATATTGCCTGTCCTTACTAGTTACTCCAACATAAGCAACGACACTTCAATTACTCCCTTCAGTTTTGCCTCCGATGTTAAATTTATCAGTCTTGCATAATTGTCTTTGGTGGTGTCATCTTATGGCAGGCTCATAATGGCTCAGCCCGACAGCACCCACGATTACTTTGTGGAAAAATACATATTTGGCAAATCAGACCAATTTATAAGCAATTGTTGTGATACCATGACCTCACCGGGATCCGGTGCCGATGGGCGGGGCTTCAGGTGGGCTGTGTTGTGAAATGGTCGGTCCAGCTCACCTCACGGAGCAGACGGACTTCTCAGGCGGGAGAATCTAGAGGCCGCGGGGAAAGCAAAGACAAAACTTCTTCTAAGGACTTGCTCGAGGCGGCCGCTGAAGACCTCAGTTCCACCGGCCCGACCATTCTACTATATGGGAAAGCGATGTCTAAAGGCCATTCTACCCATATGAGAATTCTATCCCATATGGAAGTATGATACGAATAAGCACCTACTGGCGGAAAATGCAGCGCGATGTGCTCGGCCCGAATTTTCTGGCTTTTGAATCTCTCGCTCCTCGGAGCCAATCTTGGAAAAGGGAAAATAATCCTGATGAGGAAGCTAATTAAGTTGATAAGGAAAAGAAGATTTCCTCCCTTAAACTAGGAAAGAGCCAAAAATCCTGCATGAAGGAAGGAGGATTTCGTTAAGCCCAGACATACATAAGTCGGAAAAATCCCTGGCTTTGGGATTGTAAAGCAGGCATTCTAATCGCGCTATTCTCTTCTACCTCTCATTTTTGCGACACCAATCTCATCGAAGAAGGTGGCCTACCCATCGCCACTAGAACGCCCTTCTTGTAAGTTCACATTGCGTTGCTGATGCATAGAATCGGCGATCCGTAATTTGACGTTCGGGGGGATCGAGGATCAAACTCAAACAATTGGCGTTGTTTGTGGGAAAGCGAATAAAAAGTCTCTCGACGACGAGTACGCAAGGGCTTGGCTACAACGATTCTCTAGCAGCTCCCCATTACTTAGAATTCTTTCGATTCCCCCCTTCATCCGATCACACGAAGCAATAAGCGTGTCAAATGTCCAGACGCATCGACACTTGAAGATCGGTTCCTCCATTGGTGTCAGGAGATAGAGAGGAAGCAGGAGGAGCAAGTGAGATAAATGTAGGAGTTACAAGATAGCGTTGAACGCTTGCAATGTGAGAATGATCAATTGAGGTCCAAGGTAGAAAAATGCCTCGAACTTGGAAAGAATCTACGAGATGGCAATCATGATGAACATCCAATAGTCCGCAATAAAGGAAAAAAGCCCATTATTTTCGGCGACGGTGACGCCCCAACAAATGATGAATTGTCCTCCGAGAGGTCCCCATCCACGAGTCCTCCACCGGGAAGGAGGCGGCTCGAGCGCACGGGGCGTCGTGAAGGAAACTTTTCCTTGTGCACTGAGTGTCTTGTCGGTGGCGCTCATCTTGCCCAGGGGCGGATGTCGATGGAACCAGCGGCTTCAAGCCCGCCCAAAATGCGTTAGTCAAACCCGGTATGACCTCAGATGCCGCGCTACATGCATCCGCCTTTGGTGTGGGGCCGACATTCTATCGCGACTACAACCACGATTCGAGCCCTGCGACATGTTCTGCCGCTGGGCAACACATTCTTAATTCACGAGCCACCACGAGGTTTTGTCGTACTAGCTTTTACCATGTTCGATGGCTCCTAACTGACCGCCGCGATCACATGATCCCATTACAACGAACGATGACGCGAGCAGCCGTGGCGACCATACGTTGTGCGAGTATTCACATGTGTCAGCGAGGGCGCTAGCACGGTTCCTGAGCTCGTGCCAGACCGATAAGCTTCGTTCGATGAGATTTGGTTGCATTTGCCAATACCGATATCTTTGTTCGCGTGCGGCGAGAAGAGGAACATGCTATTTGCGAACTGGCCTCAGCGGGAAGAATAATCACGCTTTTTAAGACTTCCACGAGGAGGTTCGAAATGGCCCGAATCGACTAGTAAAGGCTTATAACATGAACCAGCGATCCTTGAACAGAGCAGACCATCCGCTCTTTCTTGACTCGCATAACACTGAACCATTACGGTGACAATCGAAAAAATTATACAAACGAGATAGGGTACTTCTTGTTGGAAGAATATCATCAATTAACTTAACCTGTTGTCATGATCATGACGACGGCTGAACAAACCGGAGAGGAAGAAGAAGCCGTCGGGCAAGGAGAGGGTTGAAGTAAAAATAAGCAATAGTAGAAGTAAATAGTGTATTTCATTAAAAAGCACCAATGGTGCCCAAAGGAAATCTGAGAAATGATGGCGCAGGAAGCGAGAGGCCCCTTTACAAACGGTTGACCCATGAAATTAGAGTGAAACGGAGAAATAGAGACTAGAGGCTGCCATGGTCCTCGGTAGCATCAATCTCCACGAGCTCCTTGGCCGCCTCTTTAGAAGGAGCTTGATTTGTGAGCGTGCAGCTCGACCAGCACTTTGGAAGTAGGGGCACTGGGGTTCTAAAGAACTCCCGGGAGCGACGGTCGACGAAGTCAAGCATACCCTTTGGGACCTACAGGCAGTTCTCCACACAGATATTTTGAAAACACAACACCTGATATATAGCCAAAAAATCACCTACAGAGCGCCGGTATTCCTCTCTCCATGGCCTCCTTGTCACTGCGGCAGGGCCAGAAGACACCTTGTCTTGGCGCTGACTACAGCGGGAGAGGCGTCGATCGGCGCTTTAATTCGGTAGCTGGGCTTGGCGCTAAAACTGGCTTTCTTTTTGCTACCGCTGCGGCACCTCCGGCGGCGAAGCATCTTTGACCACTAGCTAAGTCACCTCGAGTTTTCCTCGCGTCGCCGGCTGCGGCAGTTGCTAGGCCCCAGACGACATGAGCTTCCTTTTTAGCCAGTCGCTCTTTTTCCACTTTTGAAATATGTAATCTTCGGAGCCCTTCTTGGCCTTGCGAAATATACGGATCGGGACTAGGCGCACCCCCAGGATCTTGGGAGGCGCGGTGTTAGGAGGTTGTTGCCTTGGAGTAGGCGTGACGCCTGTGGCATCCTCCCGACATGAGAAGCTCACATGTTGGCACCATCTCGTAACTCTTGAGGGTCGTCATGACATGAGAACATTACAGAAGGGAAATCATAACATCGAGAAAACAGTCAAACATCAAAGGTTCAGCTATACCAGTTCGGTAGTCTCATCGAAGTCATGGTTGCGCATATACATCTCGTCCTCGGCCATATGATGGTAGGATCTGCCTATCGGGGCGATGAAGAGGGGATTTGTTATTCCTCCTCACGAGCTTGCAGATGGGTGGCGAAAGTTGTGGGGGTAAGACCACTTGTGTCTAGCGTGCGCGAAGAGTCCTCTAGTTGAAGGGCCTCAAATGGTTAATGGCGCACGTGTAGTTTCTTGATCGGGGGCTGTGTGACAACAGTATGGGCACGGCCCACCCGCCCGTTAGCTCGATGCGAACTAAGCACCCGGCTTTGTGGGGCTACAGGCACCATCAGCAGATGAGAAGTGGCTCGTGGCCAGCGGTAGCGCCTGTGTCGCTTGACAAGTGAAGCCTTGACAGGGCGCATCGTCGATGAAATTCTCCGGTACCGGAATCTGCCTCCGTACTGCACAAACGCTGGGAGCATCTGGCGAAGCACCAGGCGGCGAGACGGGGCCTGTCGAAGGACTGGATTCGGGTAAGTCGACGGTAATCATCGTCGGTTAGCGGACACTCCTCATCAAATCTAGGCGGCTTAGACGTTCTGCCGGCTCTCGAGGCGGGTATGGTCCCTCACGAGCTTGGCGGCTAAACTGCTTGTATCCAGCATAGCAAATCAGCTTGACGTGGCGAACTTGTTTCCAACCTCTTTCTCTTCGACTGGTGACTAGCTGCTGGATCGTCCTGGTCATGAGCGCCCTCAGTCCTAGCCCTGAAACCTTGCTTTGCACGGACTTCTTCTTCTTCTTAGATCCTGCAGCTTGGGGAAGGCTTGGGGTCTCGTACGACCAAAGGTAAATAATGCGGCTAGGATGAGGTCTTCGGGAGGCTGCACCCCTCAGGAAGGCCTCGAGAGAGGTGACTTGAGAGGTCGCAAGAACAAAATGTCACCCATTAACAGCTTCTCATTTGGACAAAAGGGCAGAAAGAACAAACTGCTTATGTAGGGGAGAGGGGCCAGAGCCCAGGCCTGCGGATTTCTTTACCACCGGATAGAATGAGCTGTGATGGGCTCCTTTTTTGTGATCTCCGGCGACGAGGCGAATCTGCGATCCGAGGCCTCTAGCCTTCTCCGCGATTGACGGCGGCCCGACTTTGTTTGCGCCTATCTCTGAAATCATCGAAGATAAGTATGTTAATACACCCACGTCTAAGGAAGTAAGGAGATATACCAAAGCGAGACGAGGAACAAACCTGGGAGCAAGGGAGGCGGATTCGGATGAAAGGAAGCCACAGAGGCCCAGGGATTTCCATACCCACACGGGCCCATAACTAGGATGACCCCCTTTTAAGCGCTTTTGTCTTGCAGGGGAGTTAGGGAGCTTGGTTACAAATTGTGGCAGGGAGCGTGGGCCGACATGGACGGTATTTGATGCGCCAGCTCCAACGTAAATAAGTATATCTCCACGGCGAGATGTCGGTGGTAGAGAGTTCAGCACACTACAACCTATCAAAATCCTAAAAAGCGTTAGGGATGTATGAGTATACAGGAGGTCACAGGGTAAAATCAGGAATTGCTTCACCGGGGGATGGGCGGGAGGCGAAACAAACGACAAACTAAATAGGCGACATTATCTACCTCCTGCAAAGTTGGGGAGTAGCCCGTCGTCGATAATCTCAAAGCGATTTTAGCGGAATTCAATTTGTATAACCGAGTTCCTCTGCGGTGCATGCGACAACTAGGCCTTGTTGTAGGGCGTTTCTTGGGGGGTACCTCTACGCCAGGCACAGTTGAGTGAAACCTCTTCGTGAACTTTTTCCATTCTATAGGTAGATAAAAAAAAAAAAGGGGGAGTAGAAGAAGGGGTCGACTTGAGGTCGCAACAAAAATAAAAAAGGAGGAAAAAGAAAGAACCGACGAAAAGGAAAAAGAAATCTCCCACGGAGATTTTCGAAGCTCATTTGCAGGTGTGAAACATATAAAAAAGTAAACGAAAACGCCGCGGAAATATGCAGAACACCTCCCGACCATGGAGACACTCAAGCAAACTAGGGCGTGGAAAAGGTTTGAGTTGCGGCTGCACTCCAACGGAAAATAAAAAGTCGTCGAGGTGTCGAGAGTCCCGATGGCTCCTTCTGAAAGGAAGTTCTGCAGAGCGCGAGGAGAGGATAAAATCACGAGGAGTCAAAAAAAAAAAAAAAAAAAAAAAGGAAAAGAAATTTTTGAAAACATAAAGACACTATTGAGATCATTACATCCTTTATTTATAGGGGTGGGGGTTGACAGTCGCATTAAATAATTTGTCGAGCAATGCGTTGGATGCACATTGGGAGGCGGTGGTCTCCCATGCGTAAACCTGCCTTAGCGCATTAAGCCTCGAGCCTTACTTGCGCATTTAATGTGCTAATCGTTTTTCTAAACCTTTGACTCTCGACATTTAGCAGTTTGAAACCCGCAAATGTTTTCCCATTAAATGTAAGCAGGAAAAATTCAATTTTTAAATGGTAAGCGGTAATTTTGGTTGAAAATAAAAATTCTCTAGATCTCGGATATGTGAAAGCGGATTATTGTCGTTGGTCGTCTTGAAAAATCTAGTGACTGAAGTTTCGTCGAATTTTGGGGGAGGTATAAGCGGAATATTTTGCGATTTTACGGGTGGAGTAAGCGAGTCGGTGACCCGAGGGGCGAGATTTTACGAAAATCACCAGTCGGGGAAATAGCTTTAGCTAAGTTCATTTAAAATAAAGTGATGAATAAATAAATTTTTCGAGGCGAAGCTTGGACCGAGAATGAAGCAATATGAACAATGTATCCAAATTCTGTTAAGGGGGGAAGAATGTAAAACCTGGGAAAAAATTCAATTTTTTTTAAAAAGGGTAAAACGGTAATTTCGGTTGAAAACAAAAAAATTCTCTAGATCTCATATGTGAAGCCAGTTGCGTCGTTGGTCGTCTTATGAAATCTAGTGACCAGTTTAGTAGGTCCCAAGACAAAGCCCGGAATATTTTACGATTTTGTGGTGATAAGTCGTCGGTGACTTGGGGATGAGATTTTCACGAAAATCTTGGAATTCGAAATGGCTTGAGTTAAGTTCATTTTAAAATAAAGTGAACTAAAATAAATAAATTATTTAGAGCGAGAAACGGATCAGAATGAGTAATATGAACCATGTATCCAAAATAATAATAATAATAATAATAATAATAGATAATAGATAATAATAATAATAATAGATAATAGATAATAATAGATAAAAAAAAAAAGATAAAAACGAAAATAAAAAAGGGAAAGGCAATTGTCGCCAGAGAGAGAGGGCGTGCAGTGAGATATTTTAATTTTTTAATTTTTCTTATTTTCGCTTCTTTCTCATATCTATGGAAATCGAAACGTAGGTTTTCGTTGTGACTGAAGGCAAAGTTGATCCTTGCTTGACGGCGGGGGCTACGCGTGAAGAGCTTAAAATCTTAGAGTTTCGTCATTTCGCGGGTGAGAATTTTCCTACTTGTGTTATTTTCTAACCTAAAGGTCATTTAATGGCTTGGGATTGGCAGAGGCGGTGAAATGCCATAAATTCGATCCTCAATTTTTGTTGAGTGTAGAATTTTAGAATTTTGGAGTTGTTTTGAGCAGTCGGAGCCCGAATTCGGGATTTGTTTTTCGCCTGGTCGGGCTGAATTTTTGGGATTTTGAGACGATTCAGGAACCAGTTACCAGGATGAATCACACAGGACTATATTGAGCTTTGGTTTTGATTCCAGGACTGATGTCTTTGGGTTTTGTGGTGTGTTTTGGTATCCCAATAATTCGGCGATGAATCATGAAGGGACTGAAGGTGCCACTGTTTTAATGGAGTCAGAGATTTGGGCCATTTGTGTGTTGTGTTGGAAAAATGAATAACATCTTGTTTGTATTATTAATTTTGTTAATATATGCATGCTTAAATAATATTAGCACTTGGTGTTCAATGAAATGACATATTGCATTTCATATGCAACTGGGAGCACTAGAGCCGTAGATGTGAGTGCATGACATGTGTTTTTCGGTTGACTCATAATTGATTATCGGAATGTCACAAGCGAAAAAAATACGAGGGTTGTCAAAAAGAAAATTATATCGAGAAAGTTGTTAAGTTGCTTTGGAAAGTTGTCCAACGAGTTCACGTCGGAGGATGTCAATGGATTTGTTTCGGAGGGGTATGATCAGTCGCCTCGGGGAGGATTATCCAACGTATTTGTTCGAAGGGTTGTCCAAAAGAATTTTATCGAAAATCGAATAATGTGTTTTCAAGAACAAAAACCATTTGTTTTGAAAACAGTGTTTTCTCACACTTGATTTATGCATGCGTGAGGGAGCCAGAGAGGGCTCGGGATGTGGGAAAGGGTGAGTCACATTCTCATCATAACATGTACATTTGAGGCTTGGGGGACATACATGTTTTGCTTGAATGTATGGTGTGTCATTGCATGTGCACTTGGTGGGGGTAACCCTTGCGGGAATATTTTTCTGCGGGCATTGCTCACTGCAGCCGTGGGACCCCCTTTCGGTGGGTCAGGTGCGGGCGTGCGATCCGCATATGGGGATGCATGAGGGGATGAAGGCCGAATGTGGTTTTCGTATGTTTGTTTTTTTATCTTGTATTTATATTCTGTGGAACTAAAACATGTATACCTTTTGTTGTATAAAAGGGTATTAAATTATTTGTTAACGATCTATCATATCGTTTATATGTTGGCTCAGATCTAAATATGGAATGAGTCTCAATATAGGGGAGACAAATGAGTGTGATGTCAGGGTTCCCTATATTTCTGAGGTTTTGTCAGATTGTGGGTTGTCAACGGGACCAGGGACCAAGGGTGTCACAAATAGCCGCAAAACTCAGCGAAGGGAGGAAAAGGAGGGTATTGTGGTACCATGATATGCGGGATCCCGGTATGATGGGCCGGGGCCACGTTGGGCCTGTGTTGTGAAACGACCCAATTCCACTCACCAAGACCAGACGGACACTTCTCATACGAGAGAATCTATAGAGATCGTCCAGGAAAGCAGAGACCAAAACTCTCTTCCAGAGGCTTGCTCGATGGGGTCATGATGCAGGTTTCAGTTCTCAGTAGGTAAATTGCCCCATGGGAAGCCAGGTGGGCGACCCCTATATAGGAGAGTATGTGCAGAATAGCGTCTACAGCGGAAAATCCACAGCGATATTATTAGCTAATGTTCCGGCTTAGAGATCCTCGCTCCTCGGAGAGATAATCTTGGAAAAAGGGAAAAATAATCCTTGATAGGAGAAGAACTAGTCGTTGATAAGAGGAAAAGAAGATTTACGCCACAAAGTAGGAGAGGGAGATAAAATCCTACCCCCGAAGGAAGGAGGGTTTGGATTAATCGAACCTTATAAGTCGGAAAAATCCCCCATTGGGGAAGGTAAGCAATTCTAACTACACCTATATATTCTCATCCCCCTCTTCGTATTTTTTTTTTTGCTGATTTAATCATCGAAGAAGCGGTTGGCCAGTAAAGGCCGAACTCCCTTCTTGCGGGTTCACATTACGCTGCTTGATGCTTAGGAATACCTAAAACTATCAGGCGTTGATGTTCGGGAGATGTCAGGCGATCAAGTCAACGGTTGTCGTTTGGCACTCTTCTTCACATTCTTGAGGCTGCTGAAAACCTCATGAATCCTTCATTAATAGTTGGAGAGGCTTTGAGCAAAGAATTTGAGGTGAGATAGACAACAAACGGGACACAGTGTGAAGAGTGCATAGAGTTGGCGGTAGATGTGGGTATGACTTGAATTTCAACGCTCAACTGTTCATCGGAATATGTATCCTTGCTCTTTCCCATGGTTGGGTGGTACTTGTTTTTGGTTTTATATCGAAGTAATTTACTTTTAGTATTTAGCATGTTTATTTTTAACTTTTTATGATTTATTGTTAAATTTTTAATTTTTAGCTTAATAGAAAAGTTTTAACTGCACTCTAATGCTTTTTTCTTTTGATAAGAAAAAACTGAGCTCATTCAAATATGAGAAAATCATATACTTTATTATTCAATTAAAATGATCTATTTTCATGCTAATTAAATAAATCTATATGTATTTTAAAATTTTATTAATAAAAATTATTTTTCTCAAAAATTTAAATAAATTAGATTCTTTTTTTTTTTAGAAAAAACCAAACAATTAAGAAACTTTAATTTGGATTTAAATAGTTTAATTAAGCACTTATTTTTTATAGAGTTTATTAGATGAGTGCTTATGTCATAATTAAGTACTTTATTCAATAAGCTATTTGTGTTCTTATGCATATTTTAAAAAGTGTTTATACATTATTTTAATGTGTTTGGATGCATTATTACATAAAACACTTATAACAATGAAGTGCGAAAAACCTTAAAGCAAACACTTATAAAATTACAGATTGTTTGAATAAATAAACATTTGTCATATTTTTACAAAGTAAAAAAACTAAACCAAGCTAAGTATATATATATATATATATATATATATATATATATATATATATATATACTCCTACATATATATATATATATATATATATATATATATATAAGATTTCAAATATGCGAAAACATTTATCATTCCAAATGTAATCTCAAAAGTATAAAAAATATAGTTAATGAACAATTCTCTCCTCTTCACTTTTGTTTTATATGCATCAAAGTGATTATAAAAACTAAAATATTATAGGTTTTTTTCTTTATTAAAATATTTGGGATGTTTTCAATAAATTAGAATTTAATGTACCACGAACTTATAGTTATTTACGGCGCATTGAGGTGCAAAAGCCTCTTGGGGCCTTAAGGAGCAAGGCGTTTGAGTAGATTCAGTGGTTTTTAAGTGATCTTGCCTTGTACCTAATATAAATAAAAATGATACATCTTCTTAAATATTATCCATATGGTTTTTTATCTAGTAATAAAATACAATAAAGTAAAAAGAACATGAGCACTAAAACCAAACATAAGTTTTATCTCAGCTGCCAAATACATTTAAAGTAAAAACATCAAACATAAAACCAAACATCACTATTTTGCACATCATATGGCCTGGCTGTTTCGAGCAAAAGAACAAACATCATTAATATGCCCATCATCCTTAAAATTCTAAGTTCCCAAAAAAAAAAAAGCTCATTTGTGGTGCATCAGTTCAAAATCAAGAACAATCATCCAATCTACGAGTTATTCCCATCCTTCAGTAGTTTTTTTTTAAATTATATGTAAATTTTTTCTATTTAATTATATTATTTTTAAAAATTTTACCTATTTTACATAAATTTTAGATTTTATTTATCATTTTTTTCTGTCATTAATTGTGTTAAATATTGTGGGTTCGATTCTTTACGCTTTTATTTTTATTTTGTTTTAACAGTATTTTAGGGTTGATCGATGGTGGGAAACATTGAGTACCATTAGGTAAGCGACATCAAACCTACTTCTTTGTGGTCATCTGCCAGTTTCATTTGGAATTTGTGAATAGTGCCGGCTACGATCACGTAGCGATTACAGTGTCACTGGACTTGGATAATAGGACTCGAACCCTAAAGATTGCCAGATTCAATGATCCCTTAACGGGAGATTTGCTTGTCCTTTCTCCAACATAACCAAGGATTTGATTTCTATCTTCAGATATACTTCCGATGTTACAATGATCAGAGTCTTGCATGATTGTCTTCTCAACAAAGATTTGTCGTCTTATGTGTATCCTTGCAATAGCCAAAGCCACAGTTACTTTGTGCCAAATGAATCTTTGGCCAAAAAATATATAAGGAGTTGTGGGTATTATAACCTTCTTCTTCCTGTTCCCCGAAGTGCTGTTGAAGGCCTTAGGAGCCATTCACATTAGGGATTAGGAAGGCTTTGGTCAAGAGTATATGAGCTCAAATGGACTGACAAATGAGACACGGTGTGTGAGTGCGGGAGTGCGGCGGTAGATGTGGGTATGACCTGAATTTGACACCACCTTCTTGTTTTGCCTTGACAAACCTTACCAACAAACTTGTACTTCATCCTAGTAGAAATGTCAGCTTCCCTCTTCGGTCTTTCATTGATTTATATCTATCTTAGTCTTTCTTCATCGCTTCTGTCTTGGGTTTATCAAAAGAAAGACATCTCACAATGCATCTAATTCATGTTTTTTTTCTTTTTCCTTCAATAGTCGACAACCCAATTATTTGGATCCACAAACCAAAAAGAGCAACTCCAACCCACAAATCTCTATTCGATTCAAATTGGCATTCTCCATATTTAGAGATGTTATGACCTATTTTGTGAGTTCAAATAATAAATCCCTCATTATCAACTCAATCAATTTTTATTCCTTCAAAGGCTTTATTTTTCAAATTATAATATTTTAAGAATATGATATATGAAATACTTTTATTTTATTTAAATTGAAGCTTATAAAATTATGTTAAATGAATAAAATTGTAATAAATAAAAGCAATATATTAAAACCTAAAAAATACATTTTCCAAACTCATAAATATTATATTGAAAATAAATAAACATTAATAAAAGCTACATAATAAAATTACATTAACTAAATGATAAAAATACAATATAAAATTTTATTTGATGAGTAAAATGTTTATTATTTAAATTTTGATGTTAATTATTGGTCTAGTTTTATTAAAATCTGAACGCTTCAATTTTTACAATATAAAAAAAAATGTATTATATCATTATCAAAAAATAATTTTAATAAAATTTAAATTATTTAAATTTATTTATTTCAAGAAATAATTATAAATTAATATTCCAAAATGAATGTATTAAAATCATTTTTCTATATTGTATATAGAAAAAATAATTAAGAGCATTAATAGAATTAATAGATAATAAAAATAAAAATATCTTAAAAAAATATAATAAAAAATTATTAAAAAAAATATTTTATTATTATAAGAATAAAATAACGAGAGAATAATAGTATAATATTAAAATAATACTAGTAGTTACTATTTACATCTTAGAATTTAAAGATGTTTACATCTCCAAATACGGAGATGGAAATGAAAGATGGTTGGACAAATGAAGGACGGTTGAAATGTATTTTTTGGGCCTTTTCAAAAATGGAAATTAAATTAAAAAGAAAATGATTGGTTTGCTTTCAGGATTCATCTTCCATTCATTTATATCATTTATACTTTTCATCTCACTTTCTCTTCACACACACCCTCTCTCTCTCTCCACGTTCAAGTATGTACTCCTCACCTCTTTCCATGCCTTCTAGTCTTGGATGAAAATACCTGCAGCAATCGGTGTTTCACTTTCTCTTCATATTTCCTCCTCTTTTTCTCCCCTCTTTACTTTTTGTCCTCGGAAAGTTTGAATCCACTTCCACGTTCAACAACCCTCGTCCCAACCACTCTAATTACGATTCTATATTTGTTTATTTTATTACTAACAAACTATGACTAGCATTATCAAAATATTATACTTAAATGTTTTTATTAAAAAAATTCTAAATAAGAGTCACAAGTTTATTCTTAACATAATTATGTTTTGAGTTGAATGAAGTCTTTGTGCTTGATTTTTGTCCATATGGGTCACAGTCTTCTCATAAAATTTTCATGTTCTCAGTATCTAAAGGTGATAAAATTATGATATATTATGATGATAAAACAACATGGAATATTAGAGTGACTTTTTATTAAATTAAATAACAAATTTATACATAAAATAAAGAAACTAGATTTTACTAATTTAATATACTTGAACAAAATTTATTTATCTAATTGATTTAGGATAAAAATTTATTAGAAAAACAAGTATAATGGAAGTATTTTGAGATTGCTTGTTGGTATGCGTAAGTCCCACATAACCATCCGTCGGTTAGAATGAGAAGGCTTAGAATATAGTATGAACTATATCCAATTGGTATGTGAGACATTTGGGAGAAAAGCGAAAAAACAGACCATGAGCTTTGACCCAAAGGAGACCAAATGCTCATCTCGAATGTGGATAAGAAAGGTATTCTACATGGGTTTCCAACAAATGATATCGAGTTGGGTTTAGGTTAACTTAAGTGGTGGAAGCCAAACAAAATGGTGGGGTGGGTCCGCGACGGATGATGT
Organism: Tetrastigma voinierianum; assembly: GCA_016808115.1. Classification (NCBI taxonomy): domain Eukaryota; kingdom Viridiplantae; phylum Streptophyta; class Magnoliopsida; order Vitales; family Vitaceae; genus Tetrastigma; species Tetrastigma voinierianum. Next base: position 94,249 of record JAEQBH010002707.1, read on the forward strand.
TTCACGTAAGCGTGCCCAAATACAATGAAGGAAGTGGCTTGAGGAGGTAGGTGGAGAATTTTTGTTTGAGGAGCCACGTCCACAATGTCCCATATCGGTTAGGAATAGAAAGACTTATGAGTATATAAGTATGTACTACATTCAATTGGTATGAGGTCTGGCCTTTTGGGGAAAAGACCCAAAAACAAAACTTTGTATCTTGGAAGCAAAATTGAAACTGATATCTGTCTCCGTATATGGATAGGCCCAGTCTGATAGGTTTCCCCATATTATTCATGATCCAAATAAAACAAAAATGATTTCATGTTGGAATGTAAAACATGACTCAAATTTCTTGTTCTACAATGAAGATGCCATTGTGTTAAACATTGTGGGTTCTGAATCTTTAAATTTTTTTTAATTAGTAACGTATTTTTAGAGATTGGGACTGATAATTTCTTACTCTTTTAATCTGACTGACTATTCGCCTTCAATCTCTGGCCTTTCACTTTCTATCTTCATCTTTTAGTACTTACATGCCAAAAGGAAAAAAAATTGGTGTCTTCGAGAATATATTAGTTTTTTTTTTTTTTTGTTAATTTTTATATATAATTTGAAAAACTTGGGAGAGAATTGTGGCATACCATGCTCGGATAGAATCAATTTCCCTTTTCCTATAATTTAAAAATCCGAACCAATATCTTTTCTGTTTTCCCTCAAATCCAGGGTCACATTTTCTTAGCCGCCAAGCAGCCCCTTAAAGGGTTATTTGATTTATTTATCTTCTTTTTCAAAGAGAGTTGTTCACTCCACCGTCAATTGGTCCGTTGGAGTGAAAAGCAGCCAAGCAAAATCTTAAAACCTGTTTCTCGACCATGATGTGATAGAATGAAATATCCTAAATACCAGTCCTTTCTCAAGGGCTTTGTGAATATGATGACGCACCAAATTTCTTCAATCCATGAAAGGATTTTAAGGAATTCAAAAGTGTATCAAACAGTAATCTTCTTCAACATGTAAAAATAATTTAACAATAGTTGTAAGTGTTGAATATGACTATATTAGTGATGATATTTTGAGAGGGGAGTACAGTCCACAAGTCTTCTAAGTCAATATTCTTATATGTATTATGTTTCCAGTGTTCTCATTACTTTTTTCCTGGAAGCGTGTGGAATGGGATACGTTTACCAAGTCAATGATGAATAGATAGGAGGGGGGCATTAGAGCGAATGAAGTTTTTGTTTAGTTTTATGAATCCTTCCATGGCTTGTAAGTAAGTTGTAGCATATCCATCCATCCATCCACTTATCACTCTTTCTGATTTTCTCCACCAGTTCAGTTCCATGCGACTTGAAGATTTCTTCCCTTCTCTTGTCATCTCTGTCTTCATCTCCATTCTCTCTCAAGCCTTCCCAAAATATGTTTGCGGAATTGATTTTCGCTATGCAGCCTGCAATTCTTCAGTGGAATGCGGTAGACTAGGAAAAATTGAGTACCCTTTCTGGGTAAAAGGCTCCCAACCTCAGTACTGTGGTCGTCCCTGGTTTGGGCTTGGTTGTCCCAGATAAACCACCTCATTCATCTTCCCTGAATTTTTTCATGTCATCAGCATAGATAAAAGGGCTCAAACCCTGAAGATCGCCAGATTCTATGAACCCTCAAAGCTACAGTTACTTCGTGGCAAAAGAATATTTGGCAAATAGATTTATTAGCAGATGCGGGTATAGCGTTCTTCTTCCTGTTCTCGGAAGTGCTGCAGAAGGTCTTATAAATCGTTCATTAGGAGTTGGAGAGGCTTTGAGAAAAGGGTTTGAGATCAGATGGACAACAAACGAGACACAGTGCGAGGAGTGCATTGAGTCTGGGGGTAGATGTGGGTATGACTGGAATTCCAACCGGCCTTCTTGTTTTTGCCATCACAAATCTGACGGACAAACTTGTTCCTCAAGTATGTATTCTTCCAATAATGATTTCTATCTTACTTTCTTCCTTTGCTGCTTCTTCTTCTATTGGTTTTTTTTTTTCAAACCGAGCCACATCAATTTTATTTTGAGAGAAGTATTGGCAATAATTAGTTCAGGCACAGCCAATGAAAATGACCATTTCTGAAATAATTCTTCTTGTGCCAATTTATTAGGATACAATTTCAATTTATAGAATGAAACTCAATGAATTTTCTGATATATCCCTAATCTCTATCCTTAATCTTCTCAGTTCTCCGTCCATTCCCGTAATCTTCTCAAAATGCATCCCAATTTATCCTCATCTTCCTTTCCCATACCTGCCGTCATCTTTTAGCGACGATTTTCACTATTCAAACTGGAATTCTGCGGTAAATTAGTTAAAATCGAGTACCCTCTATGGGGTAAACAGCGCCCAGCCTGATTACTGTGGCCGGCCATCTCTGATTCAACCTGAATTGCCTGCGAGTTTATTTTCCCATCAAACAGATCATGCACCGGAACTATCTTGTCATCGACATTGATAATGACACCCAAATCTTTAGCGAAGGTTTTTCTATGGATCTTAGCCTTTGATTCAACTCCATTCAGCTACACTCTGGACCTGGAAATGGCCACCGTATTTTAGGATTCTCCCTCCATTGATCAAAACCCAGGATCTTGCAGCTTTTCCTGCATAATCAGTAACCTTGTAGACCAGAGGCTTACCTAGTTGCAAAGTGAATTTGCATCAGAATGCAAATTCAGAGCTTGGGTTTCCGGTGGTCGAGCCAAAGTCGGAGGGCGGCGTGGGAAATATATTATGAGAAGGGTTTAAGGTGAAATATACAATGAACAAGACAGAATGTGATGAATGCATTGGATCTGGGGGTAGGTGAGACTGAGGATTCATATTGTTAAATATTATAATAAGTGTTATGGGTACTATAGTCATTTCTCTTTGTAATTCTATTTTACTTTTAAGGGTAGACTAGTCTTTTTTAATAGCTTTAATAGCTTTAGGGTTTTATCTCTTAGTATATATATTCATCCTTTTCTTTGTATTGTCGTCAAGCTTCATTATTAATGTAAAACCTAGTTTCTCTATTCATAACTCATTCATTTGTTCATATGAATTCTTGGTTTGTTCATCAATATTAAATATTATGTTTATCATGGTATCAGAGCCCGAAATTTTTTTTTTTTTTTTGAGTTATGATTCTGGATCGGTGGATTTCTGGGTTCTGAGTTGATGCTCATACAGTCGATTTCTGCTTCATCTTGACTTTTGGTTTGATTTCAACTCTTGGCTCTTATTATTATTTCTTGTTGGATATTTGTTGAGTATCTTGTTATTTTGTTGTGATGGCTGAGGGTAGAGATGATTCTCTTCAGTCAATTAGTGTGCAATTGGTTGGGAAAAATTATCACGTATTGGAGTTATGTGATGAGAGCCTTTTGAAGCGAAGTGCAGGGTTATGTTTAAGGCTTTTGTTAAACCTAGGGATGAAAAGCGAAGAATTATATGAGAATTGGTAGATGTTTGGGAATCGATGATTCAAGATTATCCACTTGGATTAATAATTAGGTAAGCACACAATAGGAGCATAATTGGCAAGGTGGCTTGCTAAGAAGATTTAGGATTATTGTGAAGTTGTACACACAATCTAATTTTGCAAAAACGATGTCGGAGTTGGAAATTGATATTAAATTGCTTTACAACATAAAAATATGAGTGTGCGGGAATTTTATGATGCTATGAAAATGATTTATGGGACGATTAGCACTAGCGAGTCTGCGAGTGGCTTTTTGCTCCATATATTGCCAGAAGAGAAGAGCAGCGTTTGGTTCAATTTTTGATGGCTCTTCGTGATGATTTTGAGGGACTTCGTGGGACTATTCTGCATCGCAATCCGCTGCCTTCTGTTGATTCAGTAGTTAGTGAACTGTTAGCTGAGGAGATACGGCTTAAGTCTCATACAGAAAAAGATACTCCTATATTGACCACTCCCTCTGTTTTTGCAGTCCCTCAAAGGCCTATTGGTAATACTCAGTTTAGATCACATACTACAACTCCAAGCCAAGATGAATGTCAAGCTTCAGAAGCAAAAGGGCTGCTGAAATCACAAAGGTCCTATATTGTCAACGTAGGTAAATCACAACAGCCCCACCCGGGCCAAAGCAGCTCAACAACGACCACCTTATACATCCACCATCACAAAGAAAGACGTAGAACAAGTATCCTCGTGACCGCCTAATCCTAATGCTGCCATGGCTACTCCATCATTAGATCCATCTATGCTTGAGCAGTTTCAAAAGTTCCTTGCAGCACAACCGCATGCCATGTCTGAGATCCTCTCCCATAGGTTTGTCATCCTCTTGCCTAATGTGCACATCTCCAATTTTATGGGTCTTAGATTTTGGCGCTTCACATCATATGTCACCCGATTTATCATCATTTGTTTCATCTCACATTCATCCGTGTCCATATATTGACTCGATGGCACTCCTATGCCTTTAAAGAAGTTGTCTATTGTTACACCATGTTTGTCCCCACCTGATGTCTACTATATTCCTAAACTTACTATAAATCTTGTTTCTCGTTAGTCAACTTTGGTAACTGGATTTGGGCCTTTTTTCTTCCTCCGCTTGTTATATGCGTGACCCGCAATCCCGTGTTCGACGGACCGGCCGTGAGGGAAAGGGAGACTATATGTTTTGATGAGCTTAAAGTACCGTATGTTGCAGCTTCTGTTTCTAGTGTTGATTTGTCTTCTTCGCTTATGATTCTCTTCGTCTGGCTCTTTATTTGTGGTATTCTTCTCGTCAGTGTTTTTTTGTGATTCATTTATGCTTTCTAAATTTCCACAGAGTCTCAAGAATGTGGAATTGAAAAGAATGTTTCAGATTGTTGTGGTTGCAAATTGGCCAAATTTTTCGCTTGCCTTTAATAAAAGTACTGCTTTGCTCCATTTGATCTTGTTCATTCCTGATGTAATGTGGTCCTCCTATTACTACAAAAGGAGGATCACATTATTATGTTTCCTTTATCGATGATCAGACTCTGCTTACTTCGCCGGGTTTATCTTATGAAAACGCTCTGATTTTCTAAGCATATTCAATGATTTTCGAATTTCATTAAAACACAAAGATTCCTCTCGCCATCGGGCTGCTTAGATGTGATTCAGTGAGAGTATACTTCTACATGCTTTAATGATTACTTGCTTTAGATGGGATAATCTTATCAAACTTCTTGTACAGATAATTCTGAACAAAATGGTAAGCGCTTAAAGGAAACATATGATGACATTGTTGGCACTTAGACTTTTATTGTCTCCGCGTTGTTCCTAGTGAATTTTTGGGAGAAGGCCCATCGCGTCTTACTGATTAATAGAATTCCAACCTCCCTACAATTCCGGTTTGTCTCTTTGAAAAAAATTATATAGACATGCTCTGATTATTCTTCTCTTCGTGTTTTTGGTTCTACATGTTTTGTTCTTCACCTCACGCTGAGCTTAGTGTTGTCTCTAAAATCCGCTATTTTGTGTCTTTCTAGGTTATGGTGCAGGTCAAAAAGGATATCGTTGTTTTGATCCAATCAGCCAAAATTATATGTTTCAAGCACACAGCCAGATTTCTTTAATGATATACCTTATTTTTCTATTCCTCGCTGCCTATAACATGACTAAGTCTGATCTTATTCGTATTGATCATTTTGCTGTTCATGATGCTATTGTTCCCCCTGTTGATGTCTCTCAATTTCGCCCTACTCTTCCGATCATAATTCTTAAGTGTAGCTCCAACCACATTTCATCGATAATCGGTACTTTAGCTCCTGACATGCCTATAGCTTCCTCTCCTTCTACGGCTGCTCAATCATCTTCTGAGACTACGGCTCCTGTTTCTCCCCGTTACCCTACTCGTAACCGTAAGTCCACTCAACAACCTGATTTTATTTATTCTTGTTACTCTAGTTCTTTTCTGGCTCCCATTTTTAAATTTTCGCCATCTGCCCTCTCGAGCCTCGTCCTATAAAGAGGCAAATTATCGATCCACTTTCAAGATGCTGGTCGAGAACTCACGCTTCACATAAGACACATACTTGGGATTTGGTACTCTAATTCTCCAGGTATTATACATTGGTTCTCATGGTCTTATAAAATTAAGACTCAACTGATGGATCCGTTTGAAAGGTATAAAGCCCGATTAGTTGCTAAGGGATATCTACAAGCACATGGTATGGATTATGAGGAGACTTTGTCTCGTTGCAAAATGACTACAGCTCGTAATTCTTATTGCAGTTGCTTCGTCACATTGGCATATTACTCAAATGGATGTTAAAATGCCTTTTAAATGGAGATCTTCAAGAAGAAGTCTATATGGTTCCTCCTCCCGGGTTTTTCATCACCGCGACGTCATAAGCCCGGGAAAGCTCCTTTATGGTCTCAAACAAGCCCTCGAGCCCGGCTTGAAAAAGTTTTCTAACAAGTATTACCTCACTTGGTTTTCGTCCTAGCAATCATGATTCTGCATTATTTGTTAGATGTACTCCTGCTGGTCGTATTCTGCTTTCTTTATATGTTGATGATATGATTATTACTGGTGATGATGTTGATGGAATTCTAATGTTAAAGACAGAGTTGACTCGTTGTTTTGCAATGAAGGATTCGGGGCGCACTGCATTGCATTGAATGCATCTTCTCCGAAGGTTATCTTCTCTCAATCTAAGTACACCTCAAGAGTATCTGAGCGATCTCAGATTAATCGATAATAAGACTCGCTGATATTCTATCAGACATTAATGCTCGTTATTTCCATGTTTCCCGATGGTTCTCCTTTGTCGAATCCCACTTTATACCGCACCGTTGTCGTAGTTCGTTTATCTTTATCATTACTCGGTCCCGACATCGCATAAGGCCGGCTCATATAGTTAGTCATTTGTTACTTCACCTACTACAGCCACTGGCCGCCGTCAGATTCGAGGTATTACCGAGGTACCTGGGCCGCAGTCTTTTACTTCTTCTCACCATCCTTGGAGTTGCATGCTTATTCCGATGTCGATTGGCTAGTGATCCCACGTGATAGCAACCGACTACCGGGTTTTTGTATCTGGGATTCTTCTCATTTCGAAGAGCAAGAAACAAGATGTTATCTCTGTATCTTCCACGTAGGCAGCAGTATCGTGCCATGGCCTCTACTACTTGTGAGATAGTTTGCTTTACGATATTGCTTATGGATATGGGTGTTTTTCTTCATCAACCCAATTTTAATATATTGTGTGATAATAAGAGTGCTATCCAAATCACTGCACTCGCTTTTTCACTTGTTTTAATTCAAGATATCGAGATTGGACACAATGTCATTCGACATCATTTCTGAGCCGCACTTTAACATTACCTTCGCTCCTTCTTCTATGCAAATTTTATCGACTTGTTTACAAAATCACACTCATCTCGCGGCTGCTTTTTATCTAGGCAAACTCCTCGACGCTTATTACAAAGAAAGACGTGGAGTTTGAGGGTGTTAAATATTATAATGGGTGTTAAGTGGGTACTATAGTCATTTCTCTTTTGTAATTCTATTTTACTTTTAAGGGTAGACTAGTCTTTTTAATAGCTTTAATAGCTTTAGGCTTTTATCTCTCTTAAAAGATATATATTCATCCTTTTCTTTGTATTGTCAAGCCAAGCTTCATTATTAATGTAAAACCTAGTTTCTATTCATAACTCATTCATTTGTTCATATTAATTCTGGTTTGTTCATCAATATTAAATATTATGTTTATCAGCTATATAACACGACCTGTCGTTAGTCTGATAAGCCTTACTACAAATGTCCAAATTCTTTTAGCCTTTGATCAAAATACCCGCCAACTATGCTCTGGGTCTTCTTCATATTTCCTCCTTTTCTTTGCCTCTTTTACTTTTGCTCTAGGGAAAGTTGGAATCCACTTCCTCATTCAACAACCCTCCTTCCAATCACTCCAATTAGGATTTTGTCTATTCTATTATGTTACAAACTATGATTAGTATTATCAAAATATATTATTGTTTTTAAGATTTTAAGTTTGCCATAAACTATGAAAATATCTAACAAGAGTAATGCGCCTATTCTTTACATAATTATGTCTTAGAAATATATTTCACAATTGTGCTACTGTCAGATATTTGATTAGCTTTTGATGAAAAACGTATAGTCTCTTTGGTTATTTACCAAGCAAAGGAACTGGGCCATGAGGGTATTGGAGTTGAATAAAGTCTTTTGTGCTTGACTTTTTTGTCTTATATATATGAGAAAGTAGTATATATATATATATATATATATATATATATATATATGTATATATATATATATATATATATATCATCTTACTATTAGTAAATTCAGTTATCCTAATTAAATAGGATAAAATTTATTTATTAGAAAAACAAAGTATGACTTGTATTTTGAAATTAATCAAATTAAATAAATAAAAAACTTAAATGTTTTGATTTTGGAGTACTAAAACATGACTCAAAACTTCTTTATCTAGAAGTAAATAGAAGATGTCGTTGTGTTCAAGTTTTAATTTTTTTGGTTTTAGTAACGCATTTTAGCTGTTTGGAGTGATCATTTTTCACTCTTTATTCTGTTAGACTGACAATTCGTCCTCCAATCTCTAGCCTTTCACTTTTTATCTTCATCTACCAGTACTTACATACCCCAACAAGATGGTTGAGTTTTCCATAAGACATAGCCTAAAAAAAAATTTGTCCGTTGGAGTGGAAAGCAGCCAATCAAAATCTCAACAACCTCCATAGCAGTCCCTTTCTTACGGGCTTTGTGCATATCACGACGCACCAAATTTCTTCAATCACTGAAAGGATTTTTAAAATATTTTAACAAAAGTTGTAAGTGTTGAATATGATTGAGGATTTTTTTGAGAGGTGAGTATGATCCACGAGTCTCCTAAGTCAACAGACATATATATTATGTTTCAGTTGTTCTCATTACTTTTTTTTTCCTCAAACGTAGCATGGATCATTTTACTGAAATAATGATGAATGGATGGTCGGATGAAGTTTTTATTTAGTTTTATGAATCCTTCCATGGCTTGTAAGTTGTAACATATCCATCCACTCATCACTCTTCTAAGTTTCTCCACTAGTTCTCACTTCCATGCATCTCAAAGATTTCATCCCTTCTTCTTCTCTTGTCATCTCCCTCTTCATCTTCATCCTGTCCCATATGGTGGCCTTCCCAAAGTGTGTATGCGGAATCGATTTTTGTTATGAAACCTGCGACTCTTCATTACAATGTGGTAGACTGGGAAACATTCACTACCCTTTCTGGGTAAACGGCTCCCAACCTAAGTACTGTGGTCATCCCTTCTTAGAGCTGGACTGTCTGAAAGATGAGGCCACCATGAGTATCTGGCTTGAAAAGTTTCGTGTCCTGGACTTGGATATTAGGACTCAAACCCTGAAGATTGCCAGAATCAATGATTCCTCAACGGGGAGAATTGATTGTACTATTTCCCACACAAGCAAGGATTCGATTGATATCTTCATATATACTGCTGATGTTACAATGATCAGAGTCTTGATGATTGTCCTCTCATCAATGATTTATCGTCTTATGAGTATCCTTGTTCGCAGGGTAATCAACAACCAGCTACGCTTACTTTCAGGGCGTATGAATCTTTAGCCAAAAAATATATAAGGAGTGGTGGGTATAACCTCCTTTTTCCTGTTTCCCGAAGTGCTTCCGAAGGCCTTAGGAATCATTCATTAGGATTTGGAGAGGCTTTAGGCAAAGAGTTTAAGCTCAATGACAAAGCAAACAAGACATGCTGTGAAGACTGGCGGAGTCCAAGGCAGAGATGGTTATGACTGGAATTTCAACACCCCTTCTTATTTTTGCCCTGACAAACCTCACCAACAAACCTATACTTCATCCAGTAAGTATCCTTCCCTCTTCTTCTTCCATTGATTTCTATCTTAGTCTTAGGTGGGATTTGTTTTTTGGCTTGTTACTGAAAGCAAATTTACTTCTGCATTAGCCTGTTTGTTTTTGTTTTTGTTTTTTTTATGGCTTATTATTGAAATTTTGAAATTTTGGCTTTTCACTAAAAGCAAATTTACTTTATGCATTAGCCTGTTTTTTTTATATTTTATTTATTCTTGAATTTTTGAAAATTTTAGCTTGAGAGAGAAAATGAAAATATTTGGTTTTTTTTTTTGCTTTTTCTTAATATTTTTTTTATTGTTTTTTCTATTAAGAAAACTAAATATCCGCATAAAATCATATAATTTGGGATTCAATTCAAACCCAATGATCCGTTTCATGCTAATTAAATAAAATCATGTGTATTTTTAAATTTTTTACTAAAATCTTAATAATCTCAAATTTTAGATAAACAATAAAAAGTTGATTTTTTTTTAAGAAAAAACAAATAACTAAATATTAAATTATATTAATCACTATTAATAACAAAAGTTCTATGCAGTATTTAAGTACAAAAACAAACGTTGCCTTGGTGTCTTTACTTCTTCTTCCACAATTACGTCAAAACATCTACACCAATGCATCTTATTCATGTTTTTTTCCCTTTATACTCAATCAACAACTCAATTATTTGGATGCCGTAATGTAAAATACAAACTCATTAAAAGATATAGAAATCAAGTTTGTGAGTACCATGATCCTTGTGGATCTCGCTTACTCACGGGCCTAAGGCCTGTTTCATCCTGTATCAGGAAACGACCAAACCCACTTTTCATATTAAGACCAAGAGGGATTATCCATATAGGAAAGTCTTGAAGCACGTTTGAGGAAGCCAGAGTTTCTTCCCATAGACTAGCTTTAGGACGGCTAGTCTAGAGTTTTAAGACCCCCAACGAATTATCCTATCAAAAGATATGGAAACTTCATATAGATAAGTGATACAGCATACTGAAAATACGTAAAGATATTTATCAATGGGATTTCCTAGTTTCCTAATCCTTTGTTTCTCAGTAGATTAATTCTTGATAGGGAAGAAGAGATTTTATCCATAAAATTAAGAGATTTTATCCCTAAAATTAAGGGAATATTTGTGAACCATGCCCTATAAATTAGGAAGATCTTCCACAAGTAGTAATCTGAACTCATGCAAAATTCTCTCGTTTCTTCTTCCGTCTTCGCGACTTAATCATCGAAAAGTGCCAAAGACCCAATCGCCATCACCTTTTCGCAGGTTCACGTTTGCGCTGTCGAGGCTCTGGGGAGGTTCCGTGTGACTCACCAAAATTCGAGGGTCCGTTGATCATCCATCAACCCTCGGAAGCCTATGGATATCGTGTAACCCGATACCACACCGTGTGTCCCATTCACTGGGATCCATAATTTCACAAAGTCGGGCAGAGGCCCCTTCATACGAGGAGCTATTCCAAAAATCAACCTGCACAATATACAATACTGCAAGAAAACAACACCTAGCAAGAGAACCCGGGTTCGCCTAGGCGAAGCTCACCTTTGCCTAGGCGAGGCAAAGCCTGTAACGCCCCATCCCCTAGTCAAGGCAAAAGAGGTGATGTCACACGGAACTGGGACTTCTCAACCTGATTTTCTGACATTGGTAGGCCCATTTTAAATCATAATATCATAATAACAGTAAAAATGTAAAACTACCACCATAGTGAAGCTTAGGATTGTCCTCGTACATATATGTCTCGAGTCCACCACTTATATTTATACAAGTCAGATATTCCAAAATATTACATTTACATTTCAAAATGCAGAGTAAAAACCTACATAAGGTGGACTCCTAATGTTGTGTCAGTTCTCGGCGAATATGGATGTCTTGACGACCTCTTCGCACCTACAATGCATGAACACCGCGTTTATAGCGAGCTGGGAAAACAAGATATAAAGATATACGACCACTGCGGACGGTCCTCAATCATAGTATATGTAAAATAATTCACATATTAGAATATTCATATCCCGTGAGGATTACATACGTAGATTTCAAGACAAAAGGTACCTGTAGGTACACTACATAATAGAACTTAATTATGCCTTAGCATAAGAGCTGATTACTTTTATTTTCTTATGTTTTGTTGTTCAGATACTTATCATATAAATGTTTGCATGTATAGACCGATAACAATGAATGAGAGGGACATAGTATAATAGGTACCGGAGTATGCGATTTTTAACACTAAACAAAGGGGCAAGAAACCTGAAATAGAACGATGCTGCTCACGTAACGAGGAAGTGTGCAGCGCTATGCGAGGAGTGACTGCTTTGACGACAGAAGCACTTGCGTCTCTGAAAGTGTCGAAGCAGCAATAAATGGAGGTGTCTCCATTGTTACTTCTATTCGGGTCTTGGGCAAACATTACAATCCATATGTATTAATGAGCTTATGTGGTCTTGGCCACATTCTTATTTAGATAGCACAAGTAAGAAAGAAGAGGCGAACACACAGAATTTCTACTAGAAAGGTTAGTCGAGGGGGGGTGTAGACGGTTCGGTACCAAATTATCATTCCCTTTGAAATCAGAACAAAAGAGTAATGTGAACACCAGAATTAATACTAGAAGAAGAAACAAAAGCGAGGATTGCAAGTTACGCCTGGGTGTGGACCTTCGCCTAGGCGAGGATGATGAGCAGCCAGCAGGAGTGTGCGGAGATTGGAAAATTTGTTGGGCTGCTTAGTTGCTGGCGGCTGCTCCTCGCTGGGTGAAACTCCTGAGCGTAGGCAAGCTCCCTTAGGAGGAGGCTTCGGGATTATGCAATGGAATTTTGCCTCTTTTCATCGAAATTTCAGCAAACAAACCACATCAAAACAAACCAGAAACCGACTGAAAACAACTGCAGAAAGCACAAATATGGGAGAGAGTTAGAGATTTCCCTAATCAAACACATAGACAAGGAGGAGTTAGGAGGTTTCTTAACGCTAACAAATGGAAGGTCTCATACCTTGATTTCTGAACTTCTCAATGACTTCATTTTTCTTCCTTTTCTTGATCCAAGTAGAACTCAAGCAATTGTAGAGAAGGAGTAACCCAAATTTTGGTTCTTCTACAGCACAAATGCGCCCTAAATCTATCTAAACCAAAATGAGAAATATCTTCTCTCGAGAATACCCATTTGTTATTTTAATGAATTTTGTCATTTTTTTCCTTGCTATTTAAGACCTTATATTCTCATTATATTTACACATCCAATTTATAAAGTATATTTTTAACATATAATCTTCTTATCTCGCATCATTTGGAGTCCTTAATTTGACAATTTCCATTTTAACATTTCCACCCTTAGCATAGAATTTTGAAAAATACCACAAATTTCCGCATATTATCCTCAACATGTCAAAAAACTACAAGGGTATAATTTGGGATGTTATGAGCCCCCTCATGGGCGGCAGGCTCACCAAGACAGCAGCTCACCTTACGCCCTAGGCAAGGCGGCGCCTATTTTATCGAACGTTGGCAAAACGGTCCAAATAAGTTTAATTCATCTTTTGCCAAAAAATTACATATAGGTTCCATTCAACTCTTTAACACATTAGTACATACCCTCTCACACAATACCGATGCCAATATGTGATAAAATTCGTCATTGATGGATTATATCCAATGATACTTTTTTAAAACAAAATTCATTTGTTTACAAACCAGCTTAGTTGGATGTTATACCACCCAGTGATCATTTCATTTCAAAACCATGTAATGTCTTTTTGTATTGGGCAGCGGATTTTCTTTGGATTCTCACGTAGGCTCCATGCCTTTTACACTTTGGACTCTGTGCGGAGTGTAATGAATCAGTAGCGAGGTCTTTCACGGTGTCCACAACCCTTCTTCAGCTATAATTACACGAAACAAACAAGTTTTTCGGTTTCATACAGCGGTGCGACTCGTTGGAGCTTTGTTTAGCGATGCAGACGTCAATCCACGGTGATTGATTTCAACAAATCACTCACACCCATCAAATGCGATGTTCGGAATTACTTATACGTGTGATGCACCATTGCATGTCAATGTCATGCCGCATATGTAATAAATACCATATGGACAATATAAGCCATACATTTTTACCATGTGTCATGGACAATCATATCACATGCATATAATCTCCAAAACAAACATTCAATTCAATGTCAATATATAAGCCCACATATATTAACATTCATCAAACAATAATTTAACCGAATCATGTTATTACAAAATCAAGTAATAGCGACTTTAACTCTCAAGACCAAATGTGACATATAAAATGCTCACAAAAAAGCCCACAAAACGGCCCCAAACCAGTCATGAAAAGCTTCAGCCATAAGCAGGTTTAACAAGCCTTTAAATTGGCTAAATCCATTAAGCAGGACATATGATTCAAATTATTCTTTTATTCAACGATTCTTAAAAAACATAGACATACTATCTTGCCAACCACAATCAATTAACAAAACGAGTCTAAGCGGGCCTGAGCGACCATTAAGCGGTTTAAAAACAAGCTAAAAAAACCCCCCTTGGGAGCCCTAAGTAGCCAAACCCCAGCCCATAAAACCATGCTTTGAGCATGCCATGAACTTCATGTAGGGTCTTAGGCAGACTACCATAAGTGTAAAAACCGTTATAAACAATCCAAAAATAAGCCAAACATGCCCTTAGGACACCTACAAAACATTCCGCCTAAAATCAGGTCATAGGATGGAAATAAACAAAGTGAATCACCTCTTGGAAGTAATGCAGAGCAGGGTCTCTCAAGAAACACACCTCTAAACTTAAAACGCCCTTGATTTCTCCAAATCTCCTCAGCGACCAGGTGAAATCTCTTCGTTTCAGTACATCACGTGTAGCCCTCGTCGAGAGATGAACTTTGGTTCTTAAGCAGTGGCCGTGGCTCAAAACTCTACGCAAATGGTAAGAAGCTCTCTTGGTTATCTCTTTCCCTCTTCTCTCTCCCATGTAAAAACCATGGACAAAAATGAGTTCTTTTGTCCCCCTCAGGCATCTGGGTTTAAAGTGGGCTCACGTCGCGCCCCGCGTGTCCGCGATTATTCGTCCCGAGTTTAAGTTCAAATTATTTTTATATGAACTTTGTAAGTATTTCCCAATTTCCTATATTTTTCTAAAAATCTCGTTTTTGGGTTCTGCAGCATGTCATGAAAAATATGACTATACATTCAACGAAAATTCTTGGTAAATTCTTACAGAGCGAATCCAATAGTGAAGTGTTTAGTCATTGAATCTCTAGAAAATTTCGGTCTGACCTTTATAAGTAGTGCTATTTAGAAAAAATTCATACGGGGTTTTAGTTCGACGATCAAGGTGCCCTTAACGAGTTAAGAGAATATTTTGAACTTTAAATAACTTTGTTTTGTAAAAAATTGAGAAGAATAAATTAAAATTATCATCAAATTTTTCTCTAAAACATATTTCACTTGATATTAATAGAATCTAATTATCCTGTTTCACATTCACTTCCAGATTATTACGAAATGGTATCAAGATAAAGTATAAATCATTTTTAACTTGTGTGAGAAATATGAAACATTGTACCTAGAAAACAATAGCATTACTATTATACCTAGTTTTTATTACTTTGCATAATATCTTATTATTGGTAAAATCTTGAAACGAATACAGAGCATTTATAGTGCAAAGTAATTTGGATTTCTTTTATCAACTAGGTTACATTTAATCCTATTTCATGATCCCCAGCAGAGGATGAGAGCGGGGAGCGGGTAAAAACCTTGGGGGGACTCGATTATTACTTCTTTTGTTTATAAGGGAATCAATGGGAAGGAAAACATGACCACTTTCTCGAAGATCATAAATCCTATATACCATTTAGTTCATGTTCTTAGCCTTTTCATTATTAGAAGGAAAAAAAAAATAAAAAGGAAAAATAAGGAAAAAATGAAATTAAATTCCATATAATATTTTTATTTGCTACCTCAAATCAATTTTATTTGTTTAAAACTCATCAATATAAAGATTAAATAATTTTAAATAATTTAAATTTATAAGTAATTTTATTTATATATGATTTTTTAAAACAAAATTATAAGACAATCAAACATAAGATATTATTTTTCTTAGCATTTTTCTTTCCCTTATTTTCAGGAACAAAACACACAAACACTTTTTTTTTATATCTACCATTCACTTGAAATTACAATGTTGGCGTATTATTGTGGGTCTCATGGAGCAAACTAATATTACACTATGATGTAATGACCCTTTAACTGCGGAGTGAGCCCTCTGTTTAACATAAACTTTTAATTAAACAACCTTCATATAAAAATCATTTTTCTAAGCATTTTTTTTTTTCATAATACTTTTTAGAAACAAACATAACTTGAGTGTTTTTTGCCCCCTCGACTTGTTTTTCTGAGTCCACCACTTTTAGTGGGACTACGCAATTGTTAAATATGAATGAAATAAAATTGTGTGTATTAAAAAGAACCTTGACCCTTTTACTTCTTATAAGATATGGTAGGTATGACCACAAAATTTGGTCAAGTGGCCTTGGAGACTCTGTTTATAAAAGACACATTATAGTATTAGCTAAGAAAATCTCACTTCTCATTTCTCCACCATTCTTCCTTGTCTCGTGATAAATCCAAAATTTTCCCAAACTTATATAACTAGTGTCCCCTTCCTTCAATTCTAAGGTAGGTTCTTGTTGGGAAAATCTGGGTTAGTTTTCCCAAAATTAACAAATGTTACTATAGTACTTCAACCGTGAATAGTAACTTTATTGAGGAAGTACTAGACAAAACTGCATTTTCCATGTGGCAGGCTAAGCGAGAAAATAATACTACGAAGAATAAGACATGGGGATACAAGTTTGGCAATACTTTATGTGCGGGCATCCAGCGAACAACTCCACTATTGAGAGAGAAAATACAAACTTAAGACCACAAATCATTTCTACACAGAAGTGAGGCAAAAGAAAGCAATACTGAAATAATTGGGTAATACTACAAATAACCCCAGTGGATGGGAGGTGTGATTTAGAAGAGGAGAAGCCCTTTTATAGGTGAGGGAAGCAAATCCTCCTCAGCGATGTGGGATGTGGGATTTGCATTTTTTAAAAAACAACAAATCTCCACCTTGCAGAAGAAATATAGAATCCGTCTACATTAACTTCTTTAACAAAGAAAATTGTGCTTTCCAGAGCCATTTAACGTGCGATCAAGCTTTGCAATGTTGATCAAAGTCAATGATTGAACTTGATGGGTTATCACCACACCAGTCAACATATCTGCCAGGATTATCGCCGATCTTGATCTCTTGAAGCTAAGACTTCACCTTCTTTGGATGATTTCACTTTAAGACGATACCTCACATCAATATGTAGTTAGTGCATGAAAAACTTGGTTCTTCGCGCTAAATGAATAAACTCATAGCATCTACCGCATGCAACACTGTTCGACTAACACCCAAATCTGTCAAACAACCCCTTGTAGCCATATTATTGCTTCATCGCACTAGGTGATTGCCGTATCTTCTACCTAAAATTAGGTGACAAGCCATATCATTTTGTGAAGTAGACTGCTTCAGCGGTGCATTTGCCAGGTAACCTGCTTGATCTCGTTTATCAAGATCTGCGGCCTCATCGAATCGGGTATCGACTACGCATCTTCGACGACCATATCATCCTTCTCGATATCAAACCAACACATCTGAGTTTTGAATGTGCCAAGTCCATTTCGCTGCTTGCCAATGTTCTTTTCCGAGGTTAATACCATGTACACGCTCCACCGGAGTCAAGCGCATGTAGCGTGAAATCATCGGAGCCTTCCATAGCATACATCAAGCACCCCCTTGCATTTGAATAAGGAACCTTTGACATATATTCTGTTCTTACGTGTCTTTACGAACCTTTGTGAAGCACTAAGCTTGAAATGAGGAGCAAAGTGGGGTATACGAGGTTTGGTCTTCTCGGGGACATACCCAGAAAGTGTTGTAGTACCTTCTTCGAAATCTTTATGAGTTCTAAAACAAAGTGCTGCCTACATGCATACTTATACATTGTTCCATCAAGAATCTTCAGCTTCACCGGATCTTTATTTCGAACTCCTTGCTTTAGTTGAGTATGAATCACCATATCTCTCTTGATTCCTTGATACTATCAACATGTGTCATCAACATACAGAGAAGGTATATGAAAGATCCATCTTAGCTCTTGAGGAATGCCGGTGATCAAAGCGTGGTGACCAGTTCGGCTATCATGAAGCGTCAGTGCTTATACCTACCTTGGAACTACAAACCATATAACAATTTTGCTCGAATTTACAAACCAATTTTCTTTTCTGGCAACTTTGGAAATATACATCGGTGGAGTTATATAGATTTCGCTCCTCCATGTATCACCATGTAAGAATCTTTCACGTCCGTTTGAACAGGTTCCATATTAAGTGCTGCGAGGCTAGCAATCGTATGGAGGAATGTTTCACAGCGGAGGAAAATACCTCATTGTCGTTCCACTCATGAGCATAGCCTTTAGCTACAGATCCTGCCTTGTAGCGAATGTTAATGTCATTCTTGTTTGGAAATCCTTCTTTCTGAGCATAAACCCATTTAAGCCAATTTCCTTCTTTCCCTTTGTAGTGATCCCTAGTAGCTTCCAGTGTGATTCTCCCTGAGGCGCATTTCTTCATCCATGGCTTTCTTCCACTTTTCTTTATCCAGGACGCCACTATTTGCTTCAAGAAAAAGTTTGAGGTATACCTTCTTCTGCTTTGGAATGCCATATCTTCAAGCGGCGGGTTTATCTCTCTTCTTGCCTTGAGTAGCGATTGGTAAATCATTGTGGCTGGCACACGAAAGTTCATACGTTTGAAACCTCTTCCTCTCAAACATACGCTTCATGATGCGTCTTGCTAACTGTTGGTTTGAGTAGGTAAAACTTCCACACTGACTGAGAGTACCTACCCTTAGGCGATCTTCCCTAAATTTGCTTGAAAAATTCTCACGACACTTTACCACTTATGTTGTTACCTTGCTCTTCAACTATGGCGATTCATCAAAAGTAACATCCACCACCTTAGAAATAGTTTTTCTTCAAGATAGACACCATAGTCGCATCCTTAACACCACAGGTAACTCCATGCAATGCCTTTTTGGCCCTTGGATCCAACTTAAGATTCCTTTACATGATAATAGCGATTGAAATTAGAAACACCGCGTAAAAATATATCATAATCATTTGCGGAGGTTTTCTTCCGAACCATACCTCTGAAATTATTGTCTTGCCATTTAGTGCGACTAATGGTAGGCAGTTAATGAGATGACTTACGCCACATCGCGACTCGACCGGGGCATTTTGCCCGAGCAACGACGTGCAGACGACATACGAAGACTTTCTCCATGTCGAGGTTGAGATTCTGCCGCCCCATTATAACAGCTGCCGATTGATCTCTATAGCGTAAAGTGCAGAGATATGCCTTCCTTCTTCTGAGAATATCGAAATTGATCATTTCGATGATATTCTATACCGATCGGTCGAGTACTTTAATCTTCCTCATGGTTCCACCATTTTTGCTCCCATCACAATGTTTCGACACTCATCTTTGGATTTAGTGAAGTAGCACCCAAACTCTTGGAAAAGAGTCATGGAAACTTGAGTAACAAGTAATGTTTCTGGGGAGGCGGTCAGTTTGGAGTACACCTCGTGTGTGAATATAATCCAATATATGCCCGGGTATTTATGGATTGCGGTGCCGAAACTTTCACCCTCTTTTGCTTTCCCGAAACACATTGCTCGCGAAGTCGACTATGAGTCTTTGCACCTTTCAACATGTGTCACCTTGCATAATACTTTTAAGATTTCTCTCCGACATGTCAAGTCTCATATGCATAGCACGGACATGTCTATTGCTTTATGCACCTCGATCTTTATTCCCATTTGTTTATCAACCTTTGTCTTTTGCCTTGATAAGGAGTGCGGTTGTTTCTCACGATACGCTGCATCCTGCAGTGCTCTGAAACAACTTCCGAGGAATCCATTACGTAGAATGATAGTGAAAACCTTTGACTCCAGGTTCCCACGAAGAAGTAAGGGTGCTTCCGAGAAGCGCGAGGATGTGCAGGAACATGCATCGACACCTAGTGGAGCCCATCATGATTCTTTGGCCCGAGTTGAGGCAGATCTCATTTTACCTTGCAAGGTTGATTGTGCGGATGGACAACACCACCATGAGGATTACGTAAGAGTTGAAAAGAACACGACACATGTGGAATGAGCAGAGTTAAATCACACAACCATTCATCGATCTTGTCAGCGGTGACACAGAACTTTCCCGATGTGTTAAAGAAAAATCGACTTATCATCTTGACCACACATGCTTGGATGCACCCTTTCTTTCTTTATGCGACTTGATTGATGCTTTCTTCCAATGCCTTTTACGCATTCATCTTTGCAAGTTGCCTTTTTGTGAGATCTTCCCCCTTCTCACTGGTTTCGACTTTGATTGACCTCGAAACAGTGTGGGCTTCTGGTGAGCTCCACGTGTTCTAAGTTATACTTTTTCGTCTCATTAGAATCTGAAGGCCGATGAATTTACTTCTTTAAGGTTATTGTTTCTACTATTCCAGTTAACTACTTGATAAGATGTTCATATTCATGTCGGGAAGAAGCTAACGATATCAAAGCCTTATCAACATCACTTACTTTCTCATCTAGATTGATAAATGCGGTTACTAATGAATCAAATACGGTGATGTGATCATTCATAGGTTGGTATGGTTTATCTTTGGAAGTGGTACAATAGTTTCTCATATAAGAGCTTGATGCACATGCTCTTCATAAGACTTGTCTTCCATCTCCTTCCTGACTTTTGCTTGCAGGCGTCTCTCTGTAAAAAAGCGGTTTCGGCTCCTTGGAAGACATAGGAATCAGGCACCATGCTTAGCGTTAAGATTTCTTGATCTTTCTCCATCAACATCTTAAGTGCACTTTCTTCTGGTGCAGCATCCAGCTCATTGTTGGAAAAGAACATCCTACGCTCACCATACATGCAAAGTTATTGGTATATGAATTTCTCCGCATCAAATTTGGTATTGATCTGTCGATCTTGATGAATCGCCGCGATGTAAGAGGTTGATGAACTGAATTCAAGTCGACATTTCATGAGTAGAGCGTCACTAAGATATATCGTATCTCGATGAAATCTTTTATGATGTGGAAGATCGAGACAAAGCTGCAACCCTTGAACTTCGAAACTATAGAGCAAAAAATGCAAGAAAACTGAGAAAAAGGAACCTTTTTCGATGTGGAAGATAGAATAACTTACTTCATAACCTGAGTATCTATTGGAACAGTGACTTAAGTACCAATAGTTGGGAAAAATCAGGGTTAGTTTTTCCCAAATTAACAAATATTTACTATAGTACTCAAGTGATATTAACTTTCAGCAGCGAAAATACTGATAAAAACTACGATACAAAATAATGACATTCGCGAGAGAAAATAATACCAAATAAAGAACACCGAAATTGCGAGGTTGACGTAGCCTCGTCCTCGGGCGCGTCAATGAACTCCCACACAATGAAGAAAATACACAATCAATTTCCTGGAAATTGGTAATACGGTGGGTAATACTAGATCTTAGTGGATTGGGAGGGTGTGATTTGAGGGAAGCCCCTTTATAGAGAATAAAAGGGAAAAATCCCACTCCCTCAGCTTGATGTGGGATGTGGGATTTGCATTTTACAAAAAGCGACAGTTCTAATACACGTGTAGTTTTTTGAGAGTGGAGTCTAAGGCGTTTAAGAATCATGGTAGTAAACCATTGGCTCTACACCCTCTCATATACATATAAAAATATACAAATACACACTTTTACACACACACACACACACACACACACACACACACACACATATATATATATATATATATATATATATACTCTTTCTTATATATATATAAGCAAAGTGTTTGTGTTCCTAGTCATTGTAGTTGTTACATTTTCTAAAGGCCCGAGACCTCCTCATATATCTTCTTCCAATTACGGCTGAAGCTATATATTCGCCGGTAGGTAGGACATTATTTAAACATCAGTTACAATCTTTTGCTTGGAGAAGAGAAATATCAAAACACTTGGAAGTGATGCTCATTTGGAGAAAAGAGTTATGATCTTGATGAAACATTGTGGCCGGGAATTATGGATCTGCAGTACACAAAAGGAAGTATAGTTATTCGGCGGAAGTGCAGAAGATGACTAATTCATTCAAGGAATAAACTTGTGGTCAAGGAGGCTATGGTGGCTCCTACAAGGAAAGTTAGATGATGAGGCCCTTATTTGCGGGTCAAGTCCTCGACTTGCATCAAGGAAATGGAAGGGAATTAATATGTAAATTATGACATTGAACTTCTCATGTAAACATTGTTGGCTTTTTGGGGTTTTGTTTTTGAGGCGGCATAAAAGCTCAAATGTCCTATGGTACATGTGCAATGGGTCGCTTGAAAATTTCTTATGCATTGAAAAATCCTGAAACCGTGTTAAGCTTGGGATGGGAGAAGTTATACCAAATTGCAATTGGGATAGCAAAGGACTTGAAAATGCGTGCATTGTGGTAGCAGAACAAGAATGTGATTTTGATGTGAAACCTCACAATATCCTTCTAGACCAAGATTTTTTCTCCCGAGATGATATCGATTTTTGGGCTTGCTAAATTATGCCCACAAAAAAGTATTATATCGATGTTTTTTGCGACAGAGAACCGTGGGTACATGTCGCTCCATAAGTTTTTTAATAGAAATTTTGTGAGAGTCTGAAACATCTGAATAATGTTTGCCAGCTATGGGATGATGATTCTGAAATGGTTGGAGGAGGAAGACAAAGCGTCAATAGTACAGTGGATAATACAGAGTGGACATATTTTCCATTACGGTTATACCGTCTTGAGCAGTATGAAGATCTGGGATGGAACGACCCCCAGAATAAATGATATTTCAAGGAGAAGATGATAGTAGTGGAGTTTTTGTGGTGCATACAAAACGGATCCTTCATCGGCCCGTACATGACGAGGTGATTAATGTTAGGAGAGCTTTAGTGATGAATACGATTTGAGTGATAATTATAGAATCTAGCACATTTAAATCTAATTTACCCACATTTGGCATAAGAACGGTACTTAATTTCTTACGTGTTTCGGACTTGTCTTGAGACCTTTCGGGTTCGCGTAAGTGCACAAGGAAGTATTGCAGGGAAGCCAATGAGCAGCGATGTGGATGTGGGTGAGCAATTGGCGAAAATGGGAACTCTCGGCCAAAGCAAGGAAAGCACCGGTGGACATCTTCTAGGGTAGAACTTAAGAGTTCTCTGCAGGCACAACTGGAAAATCAACGGTGGTGAAGTTACAGGTGGAGCTTAAGAGTTCTCTGGGTGACTTGTTGGAGAAATCAACGGTGGTAAAGGTTCTCTGGGGTGGAACTTAAGTTCTCTGGAGTACATTTGCGGAACTTGGGGTGTCCGAATTCAGTAGTGCGGAGCCACTCTGGTCAACAAAACCCAAAATGGGAGAAAATCACATTGGAGGGGGTACTCAAAGGGAGGGAGGACACAAGTAATAGGGCCTCTCTCTCTCTCTCTTTAGTTTTTAAGCTTTTTCACTTCTAGAGTTTTGAGTTTTGATAGGAATAAGGTTTCTCCATTTTTGAGTGGTACCTTGTAGATCCAGTTCGATTTCCATTCTTTTCCCAGAAGTTTTAGTTCAATAGTTTTGTAATCTTTGGCATAAATATTCATTCTACTTTAAATCTTAGCATTCATATTCTTCATTCTGGGTTTTACAAGTTAATTCGAATTTCTTCAAAGGGTATTTTGTTTTTATGATGATTTAATTAATTTCCTCGACTTTAATTGTTCCATATAATTTTATGGAGTTCTAACCATTCACACCTTTGAGCCTCTGGGAAACTCACCCAGATCAGGTGCAAAGTCCTGATTTCCTCTTTTGATCTTCTTTGGATTTTGTAATATTAACCGCAGGTGATGCTTTATGCTAAATCCTTAGTTGTGCATATTCTTGACAACGTGTTAACAAGATGTGGTACCGTTGTGCTTGATGAGTAAAAATTTGAGGGTTACCGTTTTAATTGAGAACAAAAGTGTTTAGTATTACTCATCTTTATTTTCCAAAGAGCATTTGAATAAATCCTCCATCAGAACCATTTATCAATTGTTCTGAATGAGTTTATAAAGTGGGACTTACGTCAAGGAAGTGAGTGGAACCCTAAAAGTGACAATTGTCTTTCTAGTTTAAACATTTAACTTGATGTAGTTCGACGAAACACAACACAACATTACAATTCTCTTTTAATCATACTTTTAGTGAGGAATAACTCCTATTGATCCAGCAAAGTAGAGACGAAGCTCACGAGGGGAGATGACACACATGGATTTCCACAATATTAATCTTGACGACCATAATTCCCTACGCTTGGAATAGAATTAGGCACTATGTCGGACGAAGCGCATAGAGCCTTACGAGATCCACAGAAGCCTTTCCTATCTTCTCACCTCCAATATTTCCAATAGATTCTTCATCCTTGACATTATCAACGTTGATACGTTCTACTATTGAATGTACTAATTGTTTTATCAATCAAAACAAATTAGAATCAAAGTTATTACTGCATGAGACCACGGATGCATATGATAATGAAATTCACATTATGGAATCATTTGTCTGGTATTACTATAACATATAAACCTAAAAAGTGATTCTAAGATATCCTGTCTTCATAAAAAGAACACTTTCTGCTAATAATTTAGATACATAAATTTTTTTCTTTTCTTTCTCACAGCACCAGCGTGCATATTTGGAAGGCTTTACTAAATATGGGACAAAATACAATTATAAAGGAACCGAAGTAGATGTAGCTCTTGATAAAGGCTACTATGGTAAGATGCATTTTGAGGAAGCTTGAGGAAATTTATGAAGACGAAAGAAAGAGAAAATTAGGCTGAGTTATATACAGACAATAATTATAAGATTATTTGTCATTTCCAACCTTCCTCAATACGAGTAATGTGAAGGTGATAAGCGGCTATCCGGCACCACAAATTAAGGGCATTGCTACATTTTCGGTCTGGAACAAAAGTTAGGCCAAATTAGTAGTACATTGATAATACAATGGTTTGTCTGTGGGTTTCTGCTCATTTACAAAGATAACAATTTTAACTAATAACCAAGTGATTTGAGTTTTAGCGAGGGGATTTGTTTGTTTGCATTTAGATAGATCCTTTTGATAGTATTGCCCTATGGTATGGTTTATGTAGAGATAGACAGGGGTGAGAATGTGAAATAAGAGAATAGGATCGACGATCCATTGATAAGTATATTTTATACACATTTATCCCTATATTTGGAGTTGGTATTTCATAGTTTTATGATATTAATAAGTGTTTAACACCGTTTCATTCCTCTTTAGAGTGGGATCAAATCAAGGCATTGAGGCGAATAGCGAGAGAAAGAGTAAAAAAAAAATGTCAGTAAATTCCATGTAGCGGCTTGAATTACTATATTTTTAATCTTTTCAAGCTCTAAGAAATGACCTCTCTCATGGCTCCAATTTTGTGGATGGATTATTGAACTTCTCAAGCTTTCGAAGAGCCTTCACATTCATGATTTGGACTTGCTAAATGATAAGTTATGGCTATTAGAAGAAGAAGAAGAGAAGAAGAGTGTTCAAATCTGAGCAGTTATTTACTTTGTTGAATTAGATCTTTATATACGAAATATCACGATGTTTCATATTGTGGCCATATCCACTTATTCTTCATATCTACATGACTTTTCAACGAGTCAATATTGCTTTCCGATTTGGTTCCAGGATGGCAACATCGGGAAGGTGGAGTGCAAGCAAGGAGTTATTCGCTTCAGGGGTGTCGATTGCGTCCACGCAGTTTACTCGGCGCGATATCGGTATTTTACGATGACCGTTTTGAGGCCCAAAATTGTTGTTTTAAAGCCTAAAACCCTGAAACTTGGGGGAACCCATTTTTAGGGTCGCAGGTGGAAACAAGTCCTTCTATGGGTGGAAACACCTAAGGGCACAAAAAAAATATTTGGTTTTATGAAGAA
Organism: Tetrastigma voinierianum; assembly: GCA_016808115.1. NCBI lineage: Eukaryota > Viridiplantae > Streptophyta > Magnoliopsida > Vitales > Vitaceae > Tetrastigma > Tetrastigma voinierianum. The sequence continues at coordinate 120,239 of JAEQBH010002707.1, forward strand.
GAAGGAAATGAAGGAAGAAAGGAGCTTCTTCAGGATTTGTTTATTCTCTATAACACCCCTTTGTTTTCCTTTCTTTTGATTGTTTGTGTATTTCTTAAAGATGTTTTTAGTTTGTTTTCTTGGGAGTTAGATGTAGCCAAAGACATGAATGTGGTTCTACTAATTTATAAATGGTCGATGTAATTCTTTTCACACATATGTGTTGGTATTTTTATTTGTATAAATGCTTGTAGGTGTTTAATATCTTACATGCTTTTCTTAAGCTTGATTTGAAACTTGGAAATTATAATTAAACTAGACCATGAACAAATTGTCATCTGATTATCATAAGATAGAGTTATAAATGAGATTAGATGTGGTATTGAGTTTCTAGGGTTCAATGCATCCTTAGTTATGGTGGTTTGAAGGCAGGAAGCGCATTTTCTAAGGATAAATATGTGCGAATGATGAAATTCACACATATATTGGTAAAGTATCTTCATATGAAAATGAACATTGATTGATTGGATTAGGAGTTTCATATAGGATTGTTTATGTGAAATCTAAGCCCTAAGACTTTTTGTCTTTATTGAGTTGTTGTAGTTAGGTTCTTGCTTGCTAGTTTAGTTAATTTGTGTCTTTTCCAGATTGCTAGTTTAGAATCGGTAATTAATAGTCCATTCTCATGAGACGATACTTTTACTTCCTCTTTATTACCTGAACATGACACGTGCACTTACGCACATAGGTAATTTATATCTTCATACATGTTTTAGTCACGTAGGTCATCCTTTATTCTATTGCGCTTCCGACTTAAACCGGTGGATTAATTAGTGCATCTTTGTCATGCGATATCACTTGGGATGATGCGGGTGCCTTATTTTCCCCGCATTTAGGTGCCGACATACGGTGATGTAGCGGGAATACATTGTCAAGTGTGGCACAATCAAGTACTAAACAGAAACAACTATTTAACATCATTCTTGGCAAGGATTATAAATAAAAAGATTTCACTACTAATGAAGAACATTGGTTTTATCAATGATGATTCCCTACTCTGTATATACATCTCATTCTTTGAGACATCAAAATTGGGCCAGATGAGAAAACCCTTCTTTTTCGCTTTTTTTTCTAGTATGGGATCATTGTTTATTGATATGTGTGTAGCCCGGAACTCATTGAGTCTGAAAGCTCCAGCCTCTTTACTTAGTTGGTGGTTGAGGCCATGACCAAATTGTAGTGAGAATCAGAGTGAGAAGCGGTGTTTCTTACCCTTCAATAACCAGTGGCTTGATGCCTGCTTAGGGTCTCACATTTACCTGTCTTTCTGCACTTTGCCAACCCTCTCTCGATGCCGCCGGAAGGGATCTCATACTTGTTCATTTGCGAGGTCTCATTTCCTTCTCATTTGCTTGAATGCGACTCACGCCCGCATGACCAGTATAATATTGTCACATTGTGGTCGGATAAATCAAGGGAAGGGTCAACAAGCTCATGCAACGCAATGCCATGTTAGACAAGAGTTAATCTAATCTGGGGTGCCTTGTATCGTGACGAGGCATTGATGATATGGGGGGAGGCTCGTCGAGGGCGACCCCAAAGTTTATATGGCCACGTCATCTTTGCTGTAAGTTGGTAGCATTGGTGATGATCGGGATCATATCGGGGTACTTATGGAGCGGTTGAAACATGATAGCGTCACATTGGGAAGAGGCGGACAGCCAATCGCGACTTTTACGGAGAGTAAATTACGTGAGGAGAATGTTGTTGGTTTTGACATGCGGTGGATGATATCGGAAGCATGGAGATATTTCGAGTGCACTTGCAGTCTCTATGACAATTTCATTCGGTGACCATGTGAGGAGATCCGGGTTTGCTTCGTTCACCATGAAGATGATCGGTAACGATCCGGGTTAAGTAGCACTGCTCTGAGGAGGGAGGGGCTCTCTGGCGCGGCGAGAGGGTGCACCCATATAAGACCAATGTGAGGTTTGGGGTGAGTTGAAGGATCACATTTCGTCGAGAAGCCCGGTGAACCCTCTTGCAATTGTTTTTCATATATAAAAGCTTCTTGCCGGCGGCATTGCGACCAGTTATGAGTTTGCGATAAAGATCATACAAGAACTGGGAATGATCATTAATGGTCTGAGAGCAAATTTCGATTACGAAGGGTAAAATCCCTCTTCACGATACGGTGCCAAGCTTCCTCCATATACTACCAGTTCCATAACGGAATTAAGGGTATTGTTGTATTGGCTGTTCCGATTGTTCCCAACGGGTGGTTCATATGGACTCGGCGTGGAAAAGCGTAACGTGAACAAGGTTTGTCTTGAGAGGGCTCGAGGAAAGGGGTGGCTGAGAGGAAGCAAAGATGGAGGAATGACTGCTTGTAGCGGCATAGATACATGAAACAATGCTACAAATGATATGAGAGTTCCAAATCCAGCTGAGCACTATGTGGAGGCACGAGGAGGCGTAGAAACAGGAGTGACAGGGGTGGTTGGGGAGAAATCTCTCCTTTGCCCTACCTGCTCAGGCAGTGGGTTTCAAAAGAAAGGGTGTTTTAATTTGGGGGCATATTACTATATTGATCTTCTTTCGCATCCCGTTCCTACATGGCCGGCGATCTGAATAAAAGGGAAATGTGGTTTAAGCATTGATAACTAATCACATAAAATATGCACACATTAGGTATTGTAGGCTTTGCGAACCTTTGTATCCTTATACTGGCGATAAGCCTGCACTTCAAACTCTGCTGCATGTTTCCTTTCACATTTCATGTGATGCTTCCACTAATCATTAAAAGGGTTTCGGAGAGGGGAAAAAAGGTGAACTACGTTGATTGAAGACAAGATTTGAGTTGAATGAAGCAGAGCCATAACATCATGCCATTTAAGATTTTGATTATCGATGTTTGGTGTAGCCCTAGTAAACCTAAACATAGGATATAATCTAAACCTAAACATTAACTCTAGGAAGCGAAGCAAAAGGAAAAGAAAAGACTTTTTTTTATTATGCTTTTCCATATACCTTATTACCTTACTTTTTCTCTCTCTAGACGATAATTTTTACACATAATGGCACAAAAGAAACCAAGAGCAATCAACACCGCTCTTCTCACCAGGCCTATTATACAATTATTGCGATCGACTTAAAACAAACCCACTGCGAAAATCTTTGTGAAATTCGGTGCCAATACATTTCCAAAACCCTCTTCACCATCAACATCAACGGGGACATTAACCACCATGCCAAATGGCATGACTACGTAGAAAATTCATGTGTACTCAAGCTTCTACACGGAAAGCTAGCAAAGTGAAGGGAATATTCCTCTCATTCAATCAATTGGAATCGATAAGGTCTTAAGAGAAGAAATTACGATTGTAGAACCTGAGGTGCTCATATGTGAGGAAGGGTGTAATTGAATGAGATTCTGATGAGACTAAAAGTTATCTGAGGAGTTGGGCATAAGCATCAGCCTTAATAGACCGGGCTCTTGGTTTTAGATGCGGATTTATGTCTCATAGTAATCCCAGTAGTTGATCCAAGAAACCTTAATTAATAATGGGCCACCTGGGATCCCCGAGCTAGCTCATTAGATGACCAGGCCCATTTATGATTATTAAGATAGAGCCCATTTATTGGGCCCCGAGGTGTTATAAAACTGGGAGGATTAGGGTTGGGTTTATAAATACTACTTACTAGCCTCGAGGGGTTTTAAGTTTTGTATTATTTTAGAGATTGAGAATCTCGTGCAGAAACAAAACACCTTGAGAGAAACATAAGTGTAAGGTTTAAGTGTTTTTCATGTATTAACCTTCTAGTTTCAGGTGCCCCACGTGATTTGTCACGTGATGAATGGCTTGAAGAAATACGTGGATTACGAAGAGATTTTTACGCCTTTATACGGGTTAGTAATGGGTGATGAAAAATATACCTATCGCCACATTCTATTTGCGTGACGGTCTGGCTTATTGCCCTTGATTCCACGCAGTGAACCGAGCGGTGATCGATTGTGTGATATAGATTGAATCCATAATTACATTCTCATGTATGTCTTGAGTAGCCATATTGAATATATAGCACCCTGGGGATTCTATTATTTATGTTATTTATAATTTTTATGTTACTTGAATGAATGATTTGGTTTAGCCTTGTCATGGTGATGAATTTTGTATTTTTTTACCCGGGATGTAACAAGGAGGCTAATCGCCAATTTAGGTTTCTCCGCTTATTTATTTATTTATTTATTTTTCACAATTTTATTTGTTTTTGTATGTTCGGTTATTAAAAAAAAATGTAAAAGGGAAATGATAATGCCCATCGAGAGGAATATTTGCAGATTTTTGTGGGGTGGTTCCTCAGACAGTGCTCACCCTGTAAAATTTCGTGACAATCCCTAGAGTTTTTGTGTGGCGGTGGCAGCAGTTTGGTGCTTGGGTTCAATAGAGACATATTAGGGTTTTTGTGTTTTTAAAAACTACAAAAACCAATTAACAACCCACACCTTGTTCCCTAAAGAAAGAAAAGAAGTATGGGCGAGATATCAAGTTATTTCTTGGCCACCATTGCAGACATGTTTTTGTTTGTAGCAGATATGGATAGGGCCTATTAATTGGTATTCTATATTTAAATTGTTTAAAATTATATGGATATAATACATGTGATATGTGCTTAACATGCCATTTCCCAAATGGGGTGGTGCCATATAATTGCATCATTTGATATATACATGTGCATAAAAATAATAATATTTGTTTTTTATCTGAATAATATGTATTATTATGGAACCTAATTAATTGATAATAAAAATATTGAATGGGTGAAGGTTAAAGGAAATTGAAATTTAGTGTAATTCGAAACTTGCGGTCTCATTAAGGGTCCAATAATAAAATGGTTGCATGGCTTGACGGATAAGCATGAAAATGGGATTTTGTTCTGGATTAGGATCTAAAATAATTTCAAGATTTTTAATAGCATGCGGCCCATGTCGACAATGGTTAGATATTAAAAAGATAATTTTTGAAATTAAATTAATGGATGACCATTCAATTTTAATAATATTAATAATAACCCTCTAGAGGAAAACTTTTGTCAATGTTATTAAGGCCAAGGCATATTGAAAAAATGGTTATTTTTAAAAATCAATTTTGAATGGTGTGTGTTTAGTGTTGTTGCTCTCAGGAAGGCTGCAAATGCAAAATGCCATTTTTAAGAGATGCAGCCACCTGCATAAGACTATTGATGGACACTGAGCATACCATGTTCAAAGTTTGATTTATTACAATGTCTTTTGTGAAGTAGCGTAATGAAACTATTATTTATAAACATTAATAATAGAAGTAGTTTGAGATCCCCATATTTGTATGTTTGTTGTGTGGATTACGTTAATATTGCTTTTTTTTTAAATTTCAAAAATGGCATCCTTTAATATCTAGCTATTTTATGAGTCAAAATCAGTGGATGGAAACTAACTTCTGACCTATGGAAAACCAATCTTTACATTGTGTCATGATTTTGAGAATAAAATTCATTGCCTTTCAGAAACTTGGGGGCTTGTGCTAATGCTTGGAGGAAACTAAGAGGAAGCAATTTGCGGACACGATGGGCAAATCTGTTCGTTATTGCATATTCTTTCGACATTCTGAGGAACATGCGAAACAGGTGATACTAGGTGTGTGGTAGAAATAATTCGAGACTCTGGGCAGTCTGTTTTAACTAAAAGTAGCGATCTTGCTGAACAAGGCCATGGGGGCGCAATAATGAACACTCGTATGACTAGAGGAGCGTGCGGGACCATTGTCTAAAAATGATGAGACACGTCGATGCTATATGGAGGTGATAGGGCATGGCGAATTAGGGCCTTGATTGACTTATCCTGGAATCTCTACCCAGTGGCTTTGGTGGGTTCAAGAAATGAATTATAATGAACAAAGCTACAGACTTGCTCTACGGTGAACTTATGCACGAGCTTGAGGTCTTTGAGAAAGATTCTCGATGACGGGAAGTGCTTATCATCTTTGAAAGTTCTTGAAACCTAAGGGGAAACCTAGACATAAGAGAACAAAGCGAAGGAAGCAGTCCCGATATCAAACCAAGCGCAATGAATGAAAGGCAAGTGCTTCAAGTGCGGACAGGAAAGTCCTTTGGAAGGATTGCATGCAGGCAAGGTATGTGGGTAGTATAAATGTTGTTGAGGAAAAGCATTTGGTAAAGAATTACAATGATAAATGGATCCATTGATTCAGAAGCCACTAACCATGTTTATTGCCCCACTCTCTTTGCGATGCGGATTGAACAACCCACTCAATAAAGGACAAAGAAGCTTGAAATTGGGAAACGGGGAATATATCTTTGTAATGGCAGTAGGACTAGTTGAGTTATGTTTAATAATAAGACTTTATGTTTATCAGGGCCCATTTGTTGTGGGATTTTAGGAATTTGGTTTGTTAGTTGTTTAGTTGAACATGAAAACACTTGAGTGCGATTTAATTTCCGGGTTTCAATAAAAAGTATAATAACGCTTTTATTTGTTCTAGATTATTGATAAATGGTATGTATTTTTTTTTTTAACTCATATGCTATAGTAATGTGCTATTGATGAAAAAGAAATACGTGATGAGCAATTTCATCTAAGAGAAGGAAGGTTCAAATGAAACCTATATGCTGGCATTCTGATTGGTCATATTAATTCTAGTAAATTCATGGTTTGGTTAAAAATTAGATTTTAAATTCATGATCTTTGAACCTATACGTTATGTGAATCATGTATTTGAAGGTAAAATGAGGCCTTTCCAAGGCCAAAGAAAATCGATACTTATCTGAGTTCGAATTTTGTTCCCGCAATGATATGTGGACCAATGAGCGTTCAAGCGAGGCGAGGGTATGAGTATTTTATCACATTCTGATGACTTCTCAAGATATGGTTATGTTTACCTAATCTCTGCCATAAGTGCAGGAAAGCTTTTGATAGATTTGAGTATACTATAGTGAGGCGGAAAGCGATTGGGTGTCATATCAAGCAGCGACGATCTGGCGGCGGTGAATGCTTGTGCGGAGAGTTCAAGTCTTGCCGGCTCGAGGGGGATAATATCCTGGTATCATATCACGGGCATGCCAAAATGGAGTCTCACGAAGGAGAAACCCTTTAGATATGGTGAGGTCGATGCTCGGTTATTCATCATTACACTGGTCTACGTTAAGGGGTTATGCCTTAAGCTTGATTGCATACATGCACTAGTTGTAGTTAAAGTCCCAAATACATTTCAAAGACACCAGGTATGGAAAGAGGGGCGTGGCTTGGAAACGCAGTTTCATATTAGGATTTGGGGTGTGCTCCGGCCCTGCGTCTTGATGCTGGCTCAACAAAAGTTGGAATCTCGGAGCAAATGTGTATGATGTTTTGTGGCTGGGAGCGAGAGGTGGAATATTCTATGTCCAGCGAGAAAGGAAGAAGGTGATGAGTGTTTCCACTTTCTTAGAGAGGATTATATGAATTTAAGCTTACAAGTAAAGTGGTTCTTGAAGAGCGCTTAGCTCGATTCGAGATCTTCTGAAACTCTATTTTTCCGCCTGTTTCCTGTGATGTTCAAGAAATGTACAAATATGCCGGTGAACAAACACGAGGAGCTTGGCTGGGACAAATTCAAGAAACTCGAGAACAAGTATAATGAAGAGATTGAAAGTAATCCGACCATGAAAACTTGGATCATGCATTTGTCTGACAACCAATAAACAAGCGCAGTGGGAGGCCCGATACGTAAACACAAAGGTATGCCTTGTTAGGAGGGCACCTTATCAAGTCGTTTTGGATAATCGATGACGACCTTCCCTACCACATACGAAGAGGCATTGGCGGATGTTGATGTGCAAGAGTGGAAAAGCCTTGATGGGCTAGTGAGATGAGATCTATGGGTTCTAACTCGAGTTTGGTCTCTTTGGCAAGAAGCACCTAAAGGGGTAAAAACCAATTGGGTGTAAGAAGTGGATACATGAAGAAAGAGAGGACCGAGATGGGAAGGTTGAAACCTTCAAATCCCAGATTGGTGGCAAGGTTACACCCGTAAAGGGGGCATGATTATGATGAAACACATGTGGAGTGAGCCGTAACAAACCTCCATAGAGATTCTCTTAGTACGGCAGCGTGACTCTTGATTCTGATTTGTGAAATGGATGTTAAAGCGACTTTTCTAAATGGAGCTAGAAGAGGATGATATCCTATGTCTGACAAGCGAGGGTTCATAAGCGGTCGAACACATAGTTTACAGTTACTGGAAACTTTGTTATGGAGCTTAACGACATCAAGTCGTAAGGAACATCGAGAGGTTTAGATAAAATTTATCAGTATATGGATTTGAGAAAAATTTTAGTGAACCATGTGTGTGTATAAGAAAATTCAAGGAATAGTGGTAGTCTTTTTGGTACTTTACATAGTAGTGATACATTGGTGGAAACAATCTTGAAATTGTTGTGGGACGTAAGGTTACTGAAAACGTTTGATATATGAAGGACTTGGGTGGGAAGCTAACCTTATATTCTAGGAATCAAACTTTTGAGACTACGGGTGTTGCTTTATCCCGAAGCCTCACACTGATAAAGTAGTGACCCTTTGGCATGGAGAAAGAGATTCGAAGGGGACTTCACGCACCAGTGTGAGTGTGCGAACGATGCACCAAAAACTCGAGAAATAACTCATGAAGGTAGAAACCATAATGCTTAGTGTTGGTAGTCTCATGTATTAATACTTAACTGTATGTCACCAGACCGAATCTATACGCTATGAGAAGTGGGAGTAGTAAGCTGGGGTACAGTGAATCTGGGAATGAGGGCTCTTTGGGCGGGAAATGGGTGAACATATACTCAGTGTAAAGGAAACGAGTTATGTTGGTGACATTCAGTGGGAGTCATAAAGCGCTTGTTATCTGGGACTCAAATTTTCAGGGGATATTATTTCGAGTAAATCAACATCAGGGATAATAGTGTTTTTAAATGGGGGAACCATTTGTTGGAGGAGTGTTAAACATACTTGTGTTGCTGACTCCACGATTGAAGCTAAATATGTGTTTTTCATGTCGAGAGGCGCAAGGAAGGCTGTGTTGCCCGAAATTCCTTTTGGATCTTCATGATACGATGAATCGGCCCATTACCGCTGCTTGTGATAACGGTGGGGCGCCGCGATCCAAAAGAACGAGTCTCTTAAAAGCGAGAAACACATTTTAAGAAAGTACCGCGATAAGTGATTTTAATTGATGAGTCCGTTGATTGCTAAGGCTTAACTTACGAGAGGCTATGTGGGGAGACCCTTTTACTAAAGTCTCTTCCCGAGCGTGTGTTTGAGAAACATGTAACGTAGTGCCATATATGGTCTAGGGTCTGACTTTTGATGGTGGGGGTGGGAATTTTTATTTGTGCTCTAGGAGCAAAGCAGAGTTATGTTCATTTTGATATAATAATATGAAGTTTTTGCACACATTATATTTTGCGCATAAGGTGGATTGATGTGTGGTATGATCATATGGATCGTCCATAGAGCATGATCATAATTCCTCATAGTCGGCAGTTATGCCGTTCGATGTCGAGTTAGACACTATTGTTTTTTTTTAATATTTTATAATGATAGATCTTAGAATTTGACCTTAAAATGTTGGAATGAATTATATTTGGGAAGGAACTATATCAGGAATAATTTCTAGAAAGGTGGCATCTACCGGGGCATATTATGAACGTATGTTATTTTTTTTTCTTAATCTAAGTACATGATATAGTAGATAGAGTAGGTGCTATGGTTCTTACAGGTTACATCGTAGGCATTTGAGGGGGCTCAGCTATGACAATATGTGATAATTTGGGGTTGGAGTCTTTTTTGATTATAAGTATTTATGAAATATACAAAAATGGAATTTGCTTGCGAAATATCCTCTCTGACATGTTTATTTCTGGGATATTGAGTCGCGTGGTGCATGGGATATTGAAGCCGATAAGTCGAATAAATAATTAGTTGATTCTGAGAAGGTATCCTTCAGTCGGCCGATATGGCTGAAAACTCTGCCTCTGTGTATACACCACTTATATACCACGCTGCACTTTTGTACAGGTGTGACGACGTTTTACCACACCTTGCTGCCCCACCCACACCCACACACACCCTTTTACTTCCCACTGCACTTTGATATAAAACATTATTAATTTTTTGAATTCCCTTTATACAGGCTTTGGTAGGGTGTGTGATGGGACAAGATGCGGTCGGGACTTTGCAGTGAGTGATGATTGTAACTCAGGCCCCAACTGGCACAGTTGATCAAAAGCCTTGATGCTCGGGGTCATGCAGATCCTGGCTTGCTCATTCATAGATAATGACAATTGTGGTCATTAAGATACAAAAGGAGCATTTATTGGGCGGTGTACTAAAACCTAGGAGGATTGGGGTTGTGATTTGTAAATACCTTACTAACTCGAGGGTTTAAGTTTATATTATTTTAGAGATTGGGGTCGGTGAAACAAAAACACCTTGTGAGAGAAAGCGAAAACTACTTGAGGTTTGAGGTGTTTTTCATATTAAAACCTTCTAGTTTTTCTTTTGTGATGAACACACATCTTGAAATCATCACGTGAAGTCTTGGATTCTAGAAATTTTACCAGCATTGCTACGCAGTTATTGTAGTAATATAGATATGAATATATCTATTTGTTGACCCATTTAGTCTTTGGTCGGCTTGCATTTGTATGATTCTGCATTTTCATCATTGCAAGTGACTCAAAAATTTGGGACACCTGTGGGACTCTTTCTTAGGAATCAAAAGAGGTAGGCTTGCCTGTTTGGACCGATCCATAATTGTGAGGCTTGAGGGTCGGCGCTGTGAGGCAGGGGAATGACTATGGCTACTTTCGGACTGACTTGTTGAAACGACGGTGTGAGCTTGACTCGGGCACCGAACTCGACTACGAAATGTGCAGTGGCCGACAGCTTCGTAGCTTCTGGGCTTCGAAAAGCTTCGCTGTAGCTTCGAGATATTTTTGTATCTGCCAAAATTTTAAAAAGTTTTTTAATTTTATATCTCTACTTTGGACATAAATAATATATCTCTATTTTTTATTCTTAAACAATCCTTATTATTTATTTTAGTTATAAATATATTTATTTTAAAGTTAATTTTCTTTAAAGAAAAGATGTAAGAGAGTGGATGTCTATAAATTATATTAATAATATATATATATATATATATATATTGTTCCATACAGATTCTCCTAAAGTTGGATATGTAATTAGGGGTGCTAATGAACTTGAGACAACTGCTGCATGAGAGCTGCTCCCGGACAGGCTGGGTTAGAAACTGAGTGACACTGACTCGAGGCTGAGCTCGGCTCGAAATGTCGGAGTGGGGCTGCGTAGCCTTCAGAAATATCTTAACGACTCTAGGCACTAGAGGCGCACCATTGAACTTCGAGCTAATCATTAGCACCCTAATAGTGAAACTGCGGAGGCCTCTAAATTTTGTGAGTAGGCTATTTAAAGCATATTAATATTTGTTTGAAAATCAAAATAATGATGAAACTAGCTATGGCATTGAAATTTTTTCATGTTAATAATATTGATTAGTGACTCATTTCTTGGCTTAAATTTTACTAAGTGATAAAAGCGCACTAGTTTAAACATTCGTTTCGACTATTTTAATAATTTTTTTAAATAACCTAAATATGTCCAAAACTCTAAATTTTGCACATATTTGTTTTTTTTTAAAATAAACTAATTTGTTTTTTCATTTCCTAATGTCCTTAATTAGTAAAATAATTGAACTAGGTAAATTAAATTTTTTGTTATAACTGTCTATAATTAGTTTGGAATCCCTTTGAATCTCTAAGTTTAAAAATCGTATTTTTTCTGACTGAAACATATCACCGAAACTATATACATTGTGTCATGATATAGAAATATTTACTTAATTATGACCATTTTTAATTATTGTATTTGGGGGTCTCATGTAATATACCATCATGTGAAGTATTTATTTTTTGAATTTTGAGCCGTCAAGAATACCCCCAGTTTGAATATTTCTTATTAATTGAAAGAAATTTCATCAATTTATTTTCAATCATACAAAGTTTGCATTAATGTTCAGAAAATAGGAAGCAACTTGCTATAACATCATAAAGATTTTGAAAAATAGAATATCTTCCACAAAATAATATGTGAGAAGAATTGGATTAGGATTTTCTTCAACAAAACATGCATGATTCTGTGACTTCAAACGTTCCCACAAAGATTAATGACAAAATAAACAATGACCATTTTTTACATTGGATGCTTGAAAAGTCGATGTACTCATGAATTTCATGTTCAAGTATCATTTATTATTTTCCCTGAATGAGAGTAATGGAATGGGCAATTGACCTAAGTCGATCAATGTTAGTCTCCAGGGACAGGAGTGGGTGAATAACAAAGGTTTTTATTTGCTTTTCTCTTCCCTGCGTGGCGAATAATTTGTATCACTGCACTCTTCACATTTCTCCTCCCATTCACTTCCCACAGAATCTCAAAGATTTCATCCCTTCCTCTTCTCTTGTCATCTCCCTCTTTTATCTTCATCCTCGGAGCATGCCTTTAAAATATGTCTGGTCGATTTTCGTTATGGCACCTGTTCTTTAGGAATGGTAAGATTAGGGGAAAAATTCAGTACCCATTTTGGGTAAGCTCCCAACCGCAGTACTGTATGGTCATCCGTTCGAAGGCTAATTCTGTCTGAAGGATGAGGCCACCATGTATGGATCGAGTCTGAACCTTTCATGTCATCGGCATAGATAACGAGTCCAGATCCTGATGATTTATAAGTTTTATGCTCCTATCAACGAGGGATAATGTATCCTTACCTCAACATAAGCAAGGGTTCAATTAATACATTCAGTTATACCTCCGATGTTAGAATTATCAGAGTGTTGCACAGTTGTTCTCTGAGAAGAAAACAAGAAGCAAAGCTACAGTTACTTTGTGGCAAATGAATCTTTGGCAAATAGATTTATTAGCAGATATTGGGTATGGCGCTCTTCCACTCTCTCCGAGTGCGTGGAAGGTCTTTTTGAATCGTTAATTAAAAGTTGGAGGCTTTTGAGCAAAGGGTTTGAGGAAAGAGAGGGTAGGATGGACAACAAGTAAAGGCTGGAAACTGTGAGAGGAACTGCTTGGAGTCTGGCGGTAGATGCGGGTATGACCTGAATTTCAACACGCCTTCTTGTTTTTGCCCCAAGCCTCTCAACTCAGAAACTTGTTCACCAAGTATGTGTATCCTTCTTGCTCTTCTAATGGATTCTATCTTTGTTTCTTCCCTTTTACTTTTCTTCTACTATTTACATCAAAACATCAGGAATACACCTTATTCATAATTTTTTCCTTTTTCTACTCAATCAACTATTATTCAATTATTTGATGCGTATAATTCCGATTCTACAAACTTATTAAAAAATGTATATTGAAATTAGTAGAAAGAATTTAAACTCCTAAATAACTTTTATTTATTCTTTTATGCATTATAGAATAAAATTTTAAAATTAATATCAAATTTTAACAACACTACTTTCAAAATTAAGAATTTGAACAAAATTTAATTATTCCTTTTCCTCTTCTTTTTGTTATTTTTTGAAATCGGTATAAAATAATTTCAATCAATTTTTGGTGTAAATATCAAATAACCATATCTAAAAAAATTATTAAATTTAGTTTTAGACATTCACTTTGCATATATCGCATATAGGTAAAACTTAAAAAAAATCTCAGCTATAGTGGAAAATCAATTTAGTTTCTTATATCAAATATATATTTCTCATTAATTTTAATCATATTTCATGATCCCGGCGATATTATCGTAATGTAAAATATGAATGACAATTATTATTATTATGAAAAAAGCAAAAAGCTTTTTACTTCTTATAAGCTATAGACCAATTTCGAGAAACCACCACACAAATTTGATCAAATTAGTACCCCACAACTTTGTTGTTTATGAAGGATTTACATTACAATGCTGGCGATAGCAATTTCTATAGCATGCAGCATTCCACTAATTTTCGGCGTTTCATTTAGCATGTTTGTATTGAAAATCATAAAAATCATATTTTGGCATACATGGGACATCTTTGTGTGGAACATTGTTGTGAGAGACATCTTTGTGAAGATGGAAGTGGATTCAAATGCCTGAGGAGTACAAACAAGCGCAGATCAGGACTTAGGGTATGATGCTGCAAAAGAAAGCTTCGGGAAGGAGAGTTCGACCCTAGTGGAACACACTTAAGCTTGATGAATTCTCCCCTCAGCATCGAGAATCTATCCAACTTTCTATAACCCCTATTAAACAAAATTGGAAAGAATGGAGTACAGTATGTGAGGATGTGCCTTTTTTTTTTTGTCTAATAATTCTAATGAATTTTGAGCTCTCGTGAAAATTAAAGAGCCAACGGTGATCTCATGATTGCCTTTATGGAAGAAATGAGCGACAATCTCGATCATCTTGGAAAACAGCAAAGAAGACCACCAAGGAAGGGAAATTGCTTTTAAGCTTGAAAGACAATTTTCCTTAACGTGAACTAGAGGCGACGTGCAGAACTACGGAAGTTTGGTGAATTTCACGCCTCATATCACAAATCGAGCTAGATACCTTCACTCCATAGAAAAGAGGGTGGTTGTAACACCGCAGTTATACCCGGCAGTTTATAACATGTTTTGGGTATAATAAAAATATGTATATTATTTTCTTTGGAATAAAATAATGCTAAGAAAATTTGAAAACCGAATTTATCTGAAGACAGAATGTGGTCATTCCCCGATTTAAGAGGTCATAATTTAAGAAGATTAGAGCCAAAGATGGAATTAACATATATTGTAGGTGTTGCAAATAATTGAGTGATGGAGGCTAGGGTGCAAATAAGGAGAAATTAACTATAAATAGGGTGAGCAAATCATCTCATCTTTGGTCTCATTTTGGAAACAAGCATGAAGAAGGAAGTAAGAAGAAGGGGAAGAGAGAGGAAAAAGAAGAGGAGAGAGGAGGAAAGAAGAAGAGGGAGGGCCAAAGAAAGGTAGGATTTCATGATTTTGGTATGGAAGTCTAATTTATTTCTAGTTTTATTTTTTGTATGGATTTTAGTATGAAGTATGGGTTTTTATGGATTAGTTTGGATTTTGTAATGAAACTAAGTATGTGGGATCTTTCTATTTGACACTACGATTCTATAGCTTATGTTTAATTTTTCTATAATCGTTATTATTCAATTTGAAGTAACAAAATGCTATGATGGCAAACACGGAGAGTTGAAGTCCTATACCTTTGGGCCTCTTATATATTAGATTGTATCCTAATTTATTTGTTTATTCTTTTGGTGATTTGATAGCCTCGCTTGAAACATTAAGGATTTGTGGAAATGTACTTGAACTTAGTTTGGTGATGCTTAGGGACCTTTTCCCACATAGGAAAAAGAGATTAACTCGCTTCGCCATAATTTTATCAGAGACCTTTCTCAAGTATATAATGTCAAAGGGAGGCATGATTTACTGCTCATCTCCGTTTTGATAATTCAAGAACTAACCAATTTAAGATGTGACCCAGTAATGTAAAAGGTGGAATGCTTGTCATGTAGATATCTATATCCATTTCTTTGATAAATCAAAACCATTTGGATGGGCAAAGTTTTTGAAAATGATAATGTCAAAATTCCATGGTTTAATTCCCAGCATAACTTGAAGCGTTAAAAACAAGTCTTGACTTAGCCTGGAGCGCAGTTGTGCACTAGTGGCTGATTATAAGTTGGATCAGCACGTATATTGATGTTTGATGTGGTGGCCACCTAAAGGCGCTCCCACTCTGCCAAAGTCAAACATGGCATGCTTAAACTACATCACCGTTATATCACCGTGATATGGTCCATTGAAAGGGTTCTATATAAGTTGTCGAGTATGTTGTTCTCCACTTCAGACTAACTTCTTCATGTCAATCTTGTATGATACTGGCTTTTTATGCTATTTCTGGCGGTCTCATTATCGATGTAAGTTCCCTAGTTCAAAAATTTGATGTTGAACCATCTGTGGTTCCAACTCAGAATTCCCTCATAAATCTTCATATAACTTCGAGGAATGCCTTAATGTGAAATGGGCTAACTGATATAATTACCACATTTGGGTTGGTTGATGGTAATCCTCAATTGAGGAATATTTGTATTAATAAATATCGTTTGCGAGATGTCATTAAAATTTCTCTCCAAAGTTCTTACGCTTTTGTCTGTCATAATTTCTTCGTCCGAACTCCGTTTCGGATGTTCTTAGACTCTATGGAAAGCCCTTTGAGTCTAGAATCCACCAATATATAGCTTGATAAATTTTGAACTCATATTCTATCCGAAAATGATGAAAAACAGTAGGCCCTGTTGGTTATGTTCGTAATTCACTGTTCATGTGAATCCTCCAACTTCGGACGATCATAAATTCTTCATCCAAACTCCGTTTTGGGTGTTCTTAGACTCTATGGAAAGCCCTTTGAGTCTAGAATCCACCCATATATAGATTGATAAATTTTGAACTCATATTCTGTTCCGAAAACGATGAAAACAGTAGGCCCTATTGGTTATGTTCGTAATTCACTGTTCATGTGAATCCTCCAACTTCTGACTGGCAATTTCTTCATTAACTCGCTAATTTCGACTCTATGGAAAGCTCCTTTGAGTCTAGAATCCATCCATAAATATCTTGATACAATCTTGAGCTTATAATAAGTCCGAAATGACAAAAACCAGTGGCTGCTGCTACTGCTGCAAGTGCTGCAAGTTGCTGATTTTCTTCACGGCTTGCAACTTGCATAACTCCTTCGATAGAACTCCGTTATGGGTATTCTTGGACTCCATGGAAAGCCCTTTGAGTCTAGAATCTATCCATATATATATTGATATAATATTGAGCTTATAGTACACCCGAAAATGACAAAAGACAATGGCTGCTGCTGCTGCTGCAAGTTGCTGATTTTCTTCACGGTTGCACCGTACAACTCCTTCGTCGTGACTCGCGCATGTATTCGACTCTATGGAAGTCTTGGTCTGAATCTATCCATATATAAATTGATATAATATTGAGTTTATAGTACACCCGAAAATGATAAAAGACAGTGGCTGCTGCTTCTGCTGCAGGTGCTGCAAGTTGCTGATTTTCTTCACGGCTTGCAACTTGTATAACTCCTTCGTTAGGACTCCATTATGAGTATTCTTGGACTCTATGGAAATCCCTTTGAGTCTAGAATATATCCATATATAGATTGATATAATATTGTTTTATAGTACAATTCCTGAAAATGATTAAAGACAGTGGCTGCTGCTGTTGCTGCAGGTGCTGCAAGTTGCTAATTTTCTTCACGGCTTGCACCCTGTACACCTCTTTCTCGTTAGGGACTCCGAGGGTATTCTTGAACTCTATGGAAAGCCCTTTGAGTCTAGAATCTATCCATATATAGATTGATATAATATTGAGCTTATAGTACACCCGAAAATGACAAAAGACAGTGGCTGCTGCTGCTGTTGCAGGTGCTGCAAGTTGCTGATTTTCTTCACGGCTTGCAACTTGCATAACTCCTTCGTTAGGGACTTCAAGCATGGTATTCTGATCTCATGGAAAGCCCTTTGAGTCTAGAATCTATCCATATATAGATTGATATAATATTGAGCTTATAGTACACCCGAAATGACAAAAGACAGTGGCTACTGCTGCTGCTGCAGGTGCTGCAAGTTGCTGATTTTCTTTACGGCTTGCAACTTGCATAACTCCTTTGTTAGGACTCCGTTATGGGTATTCTTGGATTCTATGGAAAGCTCATCGAGTCTAGAATCTAACCATATGCTATTTAATGGCATTTGGTGCCCACATATTGTCTGAAAATTGAATTGTTGTACCAAGTGTACTAATCGCTTGGTTAAAGTTAATTGGAATACATGGTAAGAAAGGATGTAGATATGAACAAGAAATAGCAATATATGTAGATTTGATATGTAAAGGAGTATAGATAAGAAAAGTACCTACGAGTATCAAATAAAGAGTCTCTGTCTCAGATCGACTGAGATGGGGATACCTGATAAAGTACAAAAAAAAAAGTACAAGTATTAGAATGTATATGAGGCGTCATAAGATATGATAGTCCGATAAAGTACATAAAGATATAAGTTAACAAGATATAAGATGTTACAAGTAAATGACATGATATGGAAGGAGCATGATTGTCATACATAAATAATATGATGAATGATGATATGAAACACATGAATGAGTAGCATGCATGATAGAAATATAGAAAGTACATAAATAACAATCACGATAAACGTTATATAAAGGATATGATGCATAAATGATATAAAGTGGATATCATCAGATAAAGATATATATGAATATATGAATACAAGAGTGCATGATGCATTCATGATATAAGATAGGATTACATATATGATAATGCAAGACAAAACTAAACGATAGAAAAAATATATGAATATAATGGATGTAAAGAAATATGAGAACAATAATACAAAGCTAAGAAATATGTGAAGGTATTACGACGAAATAAATACACAGTGTATGACCATCGCATACATGATAACAATACTTATTCACAGATGAGATATGTACAGAAAATGTAATAAATGGATTATCTTCTTAGAACCTGGTAGAGGGATAGATGGGCATGCCTATTAGGAAAAAGAAGTCTCCAAGATAACGACCGGGCCGAATTTCGTTTGGTCATTACAACGCCTTCGCCCTTATATCATTATCAGCTCGCATAACGATAACAACGCCTTCGCCCTTATGCACTAACGTTTTCAGATAAAGGAGTATACGCTTCGGGCCCTTATAGTTTCCTTTATCCACTTCTAAGGGTTATGCAGGCATGAAACATAAAACAAATTATTTGAATATGACATGTGAAAAGATATGATATGATCTGAGAAGCATAGCACTGCTATGTGATGATAAGTTCTGTAACATGAGATTATACGATCCGACATGATATATGAAAATGTATAAGAATGTAAAATGATCTGAAAAGTTAATATGATAATAATAAGATATGGAAAGTACAAAGTACAAGACACGTAAAGTATATGAACAAGTACAAGACATGAAAGAGAAAGTAATATGAAAAGTATAACAGAAAATAAAGATATGAAAATATGACATGAACAAGACATGAATACTGTGATAAGAAATAGTACATGAACACAATACATGAACAAGACATGATAACAAAAGACAGGAAAATAAGACACGATGACAAGATGATGATAATAAGGCATTATAACAAGACATGAAAATGTAACATAACAAATGGTATAGTATATAACCATGAAAGTAAATATATGTATACGAATATGACATGCACAGAATATATTATGTAATATGAACCATTGTGAAAGATAATAGATCAAATGATAAGTACTAGAATAAGAAATAAATGATATGAAAGGTTATATGTCAAACGTCACTTGATAGAAGTGTATGTTATATGAAAATGATAAGATAAGTGTATTTGTTGAGATGATCATAGTTATTGGTCGTCCTCGTATATGTTTCTACCATACAAGCTAAAGATGTGTTTTTAATCCGGTGTAGGTACGTATAAGAAGACAAGGATAGAGGACAGGACATCCCACATCACTAGAGTGTGCTACCAAAGATAGCTGGCCACCGCACTATCTTTGGCCCTCAGATTTTTGGAATAGTTATAAGTTTGTATACTGAGAAGTAACAGACTCAATGTATTAACATGAATACCACTACTGGGCATACTTATAATGTAAATGTAAATGTTTTTCTTTTTTTATTACAAAAGGCAGGTAGTGTTAAAGAGTCCCGGGGCCAACACGTTGTCGCCAAGATCTAACGCCCTTCAAAGTGGTGGGGCGTGACAAAGGGGCACTGGAGAACGTGAACAGGGAAATACCTAGCCATAAATAACAACCCTCGCAGGATTTTGCCTCGCATCTAATCCACTTACACAACCTGGAGCATATGAAGGGGGCTTTCTTTTCAATGGAGGCCCTATGAGCATCATGAAACCTCCTGTAGGAGTGAATGGCAACAGGGACAACAAGTTTAACAAGTTCCTCAAGAAATCTTTGGGCAACCGCATTGTGGAGCAATCGAGGAAGGCTACAGCCAGCTTATACGGGCCAGCCTCAAGTAAATTGGCCACCCGGAGTTCTACAAACCTTATCAAGAGATGATAGACATGGAGAACCCTATCCAAGGGGGTACATGATCCTTTATTTATCTTTGTTCTTTGGAGAAGATGGTCAATCCACCTTGAAGCATGTCATAGATTCACTGCGGTACGCGGGGAGTCAAGCCAACTATGAGAATTTCTATCATTTCAAGCTTAGGTTGTTTCCTAACTCTTTGACGAGGGCATCATTCACTTGGTATACAACATTGCCAAGGAACTCCATTCGAAGTTGGCATGAGATGAAAAGACAGCTCCACACTCAATTCTTCAGGCCTGAGCCTAAAGTGTGCATTGCATAACTGTCCAGAGTGACTCAAA
Organism: Tetrastigma voinierianum; assembly: GCA_016808115.1. Lineage (NCBI taxonomy): Eukaryota > Viridiplantae > Streptophyta > Magnoliopsida > Vitales > Vitaceae > Tetrastigma > Tetrastigma voinierianum. The sequence goes on from JAEQBH010002707.1 coordinate 140,767, forward strand.
GAAATGGGGAGACCGTTGATTTTTCATCTCCCGGTTCAAGAAGATGAGAAATCAATGTAAGATCCATCCTCTAAAGATAGAGTACGTGAAAATGGTCCAAAGAGGTTTGGACATTGAGTTGAGGAAAAAATTCCAAGGTATGAAATTTAAAGATATTTATGAACTTGCAGCTAAGGTGACATAATTTGAGAAGCTCCTCAAAGAAGAAAGTTACTGGAGTAAAAAGTCTATGGGAACCTATTGTTAAGAGATGAACCAAGAGGTGGTAGTGGCAGATATATCTACTATAGGGACATTCACCTGTCATCTTTTGGTAGAAAAGGCACATGATTTATGGAAGAAGGCACAAATTTTTGGTGCACATGTCTAGTATAGTTTTGAGGTAGCAAGGACAACAAATATTCTATTTCCTAGTGAAAGAAAAATTCATTACCTTCCCTAAAGACCACCGGATCCCCAATAAGGATGAACTAAGGGGAAAGACTTACTATAAGTACCACAATTCATGGAACCACACTACTAATGCATGTTGGGGTTTCAGAAATGTCATACAGGACAAGATCAACAAGGGGATACTCAAGTTCCTTGACAAAAAAGAGGCTATGGCAGTTGATGAGGATCCTTTCCCACCAGTGGTCTCAATCAACACTGCTAGCTTCGACCTAAGAGCATTGATAGAATCCAAGAAGGCGGGAAAACTCTCTTTAAGAAAGGTATGGGTCCTGAATATTGTCCAGTCCGTGTTGATAGGTTGAAAAATGAGTGGTCTGCAGTCTGTATAGATCCTCCATCAGGGAGAAATTAAGTGAAGGGGATACAACAAGAAACTGAGCAACATAACTGATTCTCTAAGGAAAAGAGACTTTCCTCAAAAGGAAAGATGAATTCTCTAGGAGATGAGTTCAGTCTCCTAGAGAAAAGGCTGCAAAAAGGCCCACCCCTCCACAGGGTAGGTTTACTTGTAGCACCCCAAATTATACCCTAACCGTTTTATAACATGTTTTGGGTATAATAAACGTAAAGGTATATTTATTCGGAATAAAATAAAGATAAAAACAAAAGTAGGAATATGCATAAGTTAAATTACAAATAATAAAGAAGATTTGAGGCTATTGTAAAAATATTATAAATTGATTTGCAAATATTAGAAGAGTTGAAGGACCAAAGAGTAATAAAAGAAAGATATTAGAATGAAATAAGGATGAAAATTGTGTGAGACAAGTGGTTTAAAGTGAAAGAGGGAGGAAGTTTCCTCCTTTGATTAGAAAGATAAATAAAAAGGGATAAGACCAAAATAAATATCTCATTTTTGGTCTTGGAGAAAAGGAGAGCAAATACGAACAAAAGAGAAGAGAGAAGAGAAGAAGAAGAAGAAGAAGAAGAAGATTACAGGTATGGAATTTGAGTATGGGTACGGATACATGTCTTGGGTTGTATGGAATTTGAGTATGGGTACGGATACACTGCCTTTGGGTTGTATAGAATTTGGAGTATGGGTACGGAGCATATTGCCTCGTCATATGGAATTTGAGTAAGGGTAATGACATGTCTTGGTTGTATGGAATTACTAAATTTGAGTATGGGTAATGGATATACATGTCTTGGGTTGTGGTGGAACTATGATTTGTATCAAAAGTATGGAAATATGGGTATTGCGTGAATATGATCGGGTATAGAAAAAGTATGGAACCATGAATAAGTGTATGTAACCACGGGAGTACGGAAGTCTAGTTTGGACTATAAAGTTTAGATACATAAAAATGGTTAAGAACCCTATCTTGTGTATGGTTTGGGTTTAGGAACTCCTAAACTCCTTTCTTGTAGGGTTGAGTTAAGAAGAGCTTTAAGGCTCCTAAATATGGGTTTGAGAAGGGTCTAGTTGCAAGTTGAACCTAGAAAATTCCCTATTGTCGATCATATGCAGTATCCGGATCTTAGAACGGATTGTTGGGTCAGAAATACAGGGAATCTGAAGTGAGTCCTTCTAAATCGTAATGCCACATCAATGAACTTGATGTTAGGCTTTGAATTACTCGCCGATTCGACTCTCGTGAGACCAAGTTATGGTCTTTTCACTCTAAACAGTCAAATGGGTGAGGGGTCATCAAACAAGGGGTCGCCAAGGAACGCGGTCGCCCAAATGTTGGTCGCCCGCCGTGGCTGCCAAACAAGGGTCGCCAGAACAAAGGGTCGCCCAATGTTGGTCAGCCCAACAGGTCGCCAAACAAGGGGTCGCCAGCGGAATGCTGGTCAGCCCAACAAAGGGTCATCCAACAAGGGTCGCCAAACAAGGGGTCGCCAAGGAATGCTGGGCGCCCACCGCGGGTCGCCCAACAAGGGGTCGCTGAACAAAGGGTCGCCCAACAGCTGGTCGCCCAACAAGGGGTCGCCGCGGAACAAGGGTCGTCCAACGAGGTCGGTTCAGCCAGAGGTCGCGACTCATGCGCCAGGTCACTGCATCTCATGCAAAGCAGGTCAAGACACCATGCAAAGCAGAGGTCGCCAGACCATGCAATGCAGGTCAGCGCATTCATCCCGCAGGTCAAGAAACTCCTCGCCCCAAGAGCTTCCTACCAGTCTCAGAGCTCACTGGCCATGTAGAGCTCAGCGTACCACACCCGTGTGGCAGTCGCTGGCGACTGACCGCGCGATGACCTCCAACTTCGGAAGGTCATATATTCTCTCGCTTGAACTCCGATTTGAGTGTTCTCGACTCTATGGAAAGCCCATTTAGTCAAGAATCCATCCATATGCCTGAGGAAGATAGATGTCAGATCGAGGTGTTAGGATCGAGCTCGTCACTTCAGTGCGGCTCGTCACCAGGTCAGCTCGTCAAGATCGATCGCTAGCATGACCTCCAACTTCGGAATATCATATCTCCTTCATCCGAACTCCGATTGGGTGTTCTCGACTTATGGAAAGCCCATTGAGTCAAGAATCCATCCATATGCCTGAGAAAGATATTAGATGTCAGACCAAGGTGTTAGACTGAGCTCGTCACTTCCGTGCAGCTCGTCAGTTCAGGTCAGCTCGTCAAGACTGACTACATGACCTCCAACTCGAAGGTATATCTCCTTCATCTGAACTCCAATTTGGGTGTTCTTGACCTCTATGGAAAAAGCCCATTGAGTCAAGCATCCATGCCTGAGGAAGCTTATTAGATGTCATACCGAGGTGCTATACTGAGCTCGTCACTTCGTTGCAGCTCGTCGCCAGTCAGCTCATCAAGACTGATTGTGCATGACCTCCAACTTCTAAGGTCATATCTCCTTCAAGCCAACTCCGATTGTGTTCTTTAATTCTACTGAAAGTTCTATCGAGTCAAGAATTCAGAAATAGACAGTTTGATAAGATTGGAACTCATATTAGTTCCAGAAAAACATGAAAACAGTAGGCAGTACAGGTAACCATAGTTATTTGTATTATGAACGCCATTATGAATTCAAATAGCTCATAAGTATAGTGTAAGCATAGTTATTTATGCATATAATGAAGTATGAAAATGTAAAGATATGAATAACTGATTATATATATATATCTCATGATTACCGAATGACACAATTATTCGAATATGAGATATATAACGAACATAAAAATACATATTGATTGTCCGCTTAGAACCCGGGTAGAGGGATGGGGATGTACGCCTATTGCGGCTAATAAGTCCGCAGCATTAGTTATATTCGGAAATCGGGACCTCAGGGTCAATGACATAGATCCCGTTTGGATCGTGGCTCCCAAAGGTCACCATGTCGCTTCGGGCCCCCTTCATGGAATAGGTCACTGCCTCTGACAAAGGATGATACCTTCTAGTATAATATATTACAAACGTTTCTACGCCCTCACGGATCATCAGCCATATAGTGAATATAGCACCTTCGGGTCCTCATGGATTATAGTATTCCTGTATCCACTCCTAAGGTTTATGCATACATGAAACATAAAAGAAATGACAGGTATATGCAAAGGAAATGAAGAGAATATGGGAAGCATAACACTGCTATGTGATGATAGTATACAGTTACAAGAACAAGAAGTAAAAGTAATAGATTACATGAAAAGTATCTGGAAGATGATATAAAATGAAACTGGTTATGATAAGTATATATATGAGAAATGACAAGAATCTGTACTGTTATATGTGTTATATGCATTTGTATAAAAGTGTGGTGACTCTTAATAGAAGTCATATTCCCACTAAGCGTAAAGCTTAGCACAAACAATCCGTGTAGGTACGTAAGAGGAAACCGTGAGGACGTGACAATCCACGCTGCCAGCCAAAGGCCACACATCAATAGGTGCCCACCGGAAGACCTTTAGGTCTATTTTGTATATGAAATTTTGTAAACTACTGTAAATAATGTAAATGTTGAACATTTCCATGGTTTGGAGCTTGTATATATATTTTGTAATCCGTCGCGCGTAATGTAATACAAGTTAATTGTTTAACATTATATGAATATGCAAGTGTAAAGGTTATAAGTATGATAAAAAGAGTGACCCTCACTTGACATCCTATGCCGAGTTGGGGCGTTACAGTTTAGTGGTATCAGAGCATCCCTGATGGTTCACCCGCACCCGCCTGACGGAGAAAGTGGGTGTCAAGGCTAGCGTGGTATCGTGAGCCTAGGTTTAGGCTGGGAAAAGCCTAAGTTTAGGTGGCTCGAATAGAGTATATAAAATAGAAAAGCCCGTGGTTTAGTAAATGTGTGGGCCTCGATGTGGATGTCCTTGTGTTTTGTATAGATGGATCATTCCGGCGAAGTCGAGTGTCAACCCAATGGAACAAGGGTTACCGCCTTGAACCTTCCTGAAGTAATGTACCTAATGAACCCACGGAAGCCTTGCTGGAGAATATCGCAAGACATGGCTCAAGTTCTGATAGGATTGACCTCCTAAAGCTCTAATAGACACAAAGAAGAAGACATGAGCGTAGGAATTCCATGGGTCGAGCATGGAAGTATCGAGAAAGCCGACCGCTAGAAAAGCCAGAGAGGGTATTAGAAGAGGTTAGATGTCCCTCCCGATCGTAGAGCATCATGTGCGGGCCTCACCATTGCGGTGGTGAGGCATATGATTGGTGGGAACTAGCACTGCAAAGTCCAAGGATTCCAAGTCCCCGACGGGAATTCTTTGTCCAAGAATTCGTGACAGTATGTTACCGAGATGTATAGGAATTCCAAGTGGAAACAAGCTTCCAAATTTGAAGCAAAGGAGCTTATCTGGTCGAATATGAAAAAAGAATTTAACCATCTTAGTAAATATGCACTGAATTGGTCCTCACCGAGGCATTTCGGTGTAGGCAATTTGAGGATGGACTGCATGATTCCATCAAAAGGTATTTGGCACCTATGACTCTCCAAACAAAGGATTTTTACTGGCCGGGTCCAAGCTGCAATGAAAGTAGAGAGACTAGAAACGAGCAACAAAGAAAGATTTCAAAAGAAGAAGTTTTCTAGAGGAGCTTCGTCCTCCTCGGGAAAAAGAGCTAGAGAATCTCCAGCTCAATCAGAATATAGTTCCGCTACGAGGGGTAGAAGGCAAAGGTCCAATGTAACACGTAAGATGTGCAGAGGTGTCAAATGATTGTGGAGAAATTCCGACGTCCTCATTGCCATAAAAGGCATTTGGGAGTTTGCAGGATATTGACAGGAGGGTGTTTTCGGTGTGGAAGCCTTGAGCATTTGAAAGCACAGTTGCCCCGAGAGTTAGGGGATAATAGAAGCCATCAACAAGAAGTGGCGTGAAGACTGCGCACCACTTCCGACCTCGTGATCGTGGTAGGGTCAGAGTGGCCCATCTCAAAGATAGAGTACCCAGGAGGCAGTGTCGGAAACAAGAGATCGCCCTATGCCTACAAAGACCAAAGACGGCATATGCTATGAAGGCTCGAGGACTGTAATGCTTCAAGTTATACGGTATATTTTCTTTTATATGATAAAGAGATAATGCATCGATCGATCCCGATCTACTCATTCATACGTGTGCATGGAGCATGTATTTGGACAAAGTACCAGCAAAGGAGAAATTAAGCATATGACATGCATGTAAATTAGTCCGTTGGGGCAACGTTAGTGTGAATAGCATATACGTAAATTGCCCCATCGTTATACAAAATCCGTAGAGTTTCTCACGATTTGATAACCTTACCATTCCGAGTTTGACTTGATTCTAGGAATGGATTGGTTGTCTAAGTTAATCGAAAGCTATCGTGGATTGTGGACAAAAGACTTTAGTGTTGGAAATGCTCTGACCAAACCGGGAGGTAATAGTACACAAGGCATTGATCAAGTGTACTGTCTAATGTCATTCCACTTATGCAAGCTAGGAGAATTATGAGGAAAGGATGTGAGACATTCTTCGCTTTGATACTTGACTCCAAGAGGTCAAGTTGATGTAGAAAAGATCTCAAAAGAGTAAGGGGAATTTCCGATGTATTCCCTCAAGAGTTACTGTGTATTCCACATGAGAGAGGTGGACTTAGCCACAGAAATGTACCAGAATGGGGCCCCTATGTCAAGGGCACCGCATGTGATGGCTCCAACGAGTCGAAAGAGTTACTAAAGAGTCAATTGCAAGAACTTTTAGATAAAGGACGATCCGACCCAATGTGTCCCCTCGGTGCACCTCGTTTTATTTGTGGAAAAGAAAGATGGCACTCTACGGATAGCACGACATCTACAGATTAATAAGGTGACAAAGAAAACAAGTACCCATCGCGAAATCAAGATCTTTTTGATCGCTTGAAAGGAGCGGGTGTCTTTTCAAGATAGACTCACATCGTGGTATTATCACTTGAGGGTAAAGGAAGGAGATGTGTCAAGACTGCATTTAGAACCCGATATGGTCATGGCGAGTTTTCGTCATGCCTTTCGCTAACTAATGCAATCACAAAGATCTACGGATTGATGAATGTGGTGTCTCGAACTTGGGCGTGGATCAATTTGTTGTGGTTTTTATTGATGACATCCTAGTGTATTCTAAGGATGCACAGAACATGAACAAAGACTCCGAGAATAGTCTTAGAGACGTTAAGAGAAAAGAAGAGTATGCTAAACTCAAGAATGTGATTTTCGCTAAAGAAAGTCTCATTCCTAGCTATATCAGGTCTCCACGAGGGTATAAGAGCTGATCCCGCTTAAGATTGAAGCTGCCAGGACTGGAAACACCCCAAATGTAAAATCGAGGTGAGAAGTTTCTGGGCTTAGCGCCTAAGTATTATAGAAGAGTCGGGAGAGAGGCTTTTCTGGCCATAGCTTCCGCCACCAAGTTACTCGTGAAAGGAATAGTTTGAGCGATGCACAAATGTCGAATAGTTTTGAATCAGCTTGAAAGGGATGTCGTTGAAGCACCGCAGATTGACGCAGTTTACCCGAAAAGAGTATACCTTGTATAGTGATGCTTCGTGCATTGGTTTAGGATGCGTGGCACGTGCATGGGAAAGGTGCGGCTTTATGCGCCCGCACGCTGGGCTTTCACATGAACAAAATTATCCCACTCATGACCTAGGAGTTAGTCAAGCAGAAGTGTTTGCTTTAAAATATGGCGACACTACTTATACTGGGAAAAGTGTAGAATTTACACCGATCATAAGAGTCTCTATACTCAAGTAACTCAGAAAGAGTTAAATTCAGACAATGGGAGGTGGTTAGAGTTATTAAAGGATTATGATCAGATCATAGATTACCATCCCTGAAAGGCTAATATAGTAGCCGAGCGCTTTAAGCCGAAAGACAAGTGGGTAGCAATGTCACTACAAAGATGCTGATTGAGATTAGGTGATGATGGAGCCATGTTAGCTCAATTAGAAGTGCAAACCCGCTTAAAGAAAAATGATTATAGATGTAAAAATGATGAAGAGTTACGTAAAATTCTACAGACATGGTTAGAGAATGGTGACAAGACCGTAGTTTTTAGGAGAAAGAATGGAAGTTTGTATTTCCGTATCAGATTATGTGTGCCGTGAGACATAAAGAGCTAAAGAAAAAGTTGCTATTCGAGGCTCATAACGCTGCATTTACCATGCATCCCGGGAGGGAATAAGATGTACCGTGACTTGAAACAGCTTTTTATCGTGGAAAGGAATGAAAAGAGATGTGACTGAATATGTGTCTAAGTGTTTGACGTGTCAACAAGTCAAAGCTGAACACCAAGTGCCAAACAGTTTGTTAAATCCTCCACTCTCAACGAAGTGATAACATTACCATGGATTTTGTGTCTAGTTTTCTCACAACAAAAAACATGACTCGTTTGGGTGATTGTAGATAGCTCACAAAGTCGGGCCCATTTTATACCAGATTTGACTATTCTATGGATCGACTAGCTGAGTTATATGTAGATGAGATTGTGCGAGATTGCATGGTGTGTCAGTTGTTTATTGTGCTCTATAGAGATCCGAGATTTAGTGTCAAGGTTCCAAGGAATTAAGGCCACTTTTAGTACTTAAGATGAATTTTAGTAATGGGTATTCCATCCGCAAACAGATGGACAATGTGAGAGATTGATTTCAGTGCTCAAGATATGCTTCGAGGTTGTGTCATGGAATTTTCGAAGTTGATAGGTATATTCATTGATGGAATTTGCCTATAACAATAGTTTTCAAATAAGCATCGTATGGCACCATATGAAGCTTTGTATGGTCGGAAATGAACCCCGTGTGTTGGACAGACTGAATGATGTAAACCGATAGGTCCAGACATAGTAAAAGATGGGCGTAAGAGAAAGTACAAGTTATTCTAAGCAGAGGTTGGGCAAGGCGGCTGCTGATGCATAAAAATCGTATGCCAACCTAAAGAGGAGAGATATTGAATATAGCCGGGAGACAAGGTCTTCTTAAAGGTATCACCATGGAGGAAAATTCTTAGGTTTGGTCGTAAAGGCAAGCCGAAAGTCCAAGGTCTCATAGGGTCATATGAGATTTTGGAACGATTGCCCTCGTGGGTTTATCGGATTGGCACTTTGCAGAGTTGCCACCACACGATGTGTTTCATGTGCCGATGCTTCGAGATACCGTCTCGATGAGTCGCATACTACCAAAGGGGTAAGAAATACAAGTACAAGAAGATTTGTCATATGATGAGGAGCCAAAGACCATTCTGGCTCGAGAGGTGAAACAGTAGACGAACAAACAAGTACCATTAGTGAAAGTTCTCTGGCAACACCATGATAGAGAAGAAGCTACTTGGGAGCCGTACAACTATGAGAAAGACAAAGATCCGCAGAATCCTTCTAGAACTGTATGAATTTCGAGGACGCACTTTTTAAGGGAGGGAGAGAGTTGTAACACCCTCAAATTATGCCCTAACCGCTTTTATAACATGTTTCGTATAACAAACGTGAAAGGTATATTTATTCGAATAAAATAAAGATAAAAACAAAAGTAGGAATATGCATAAGTTAAATTACAAATAATAAAGAAGATTTGAGGCTATTGTAAAAATATTATAAATGGATTTGTAAATATTAGAAGAGTTGAAGGACCAAAGAGTAATAAAAGAAAGATATTAGAATGAAATAAGGATGAAAAATCGCGGTAAGAGACAAGTGGCTTAGCGCGGAAAGAGGGAGGAAGTTTCCTCCTTTGATTAGAAAGATAAATAAAAAGGGATAAGACCAAAATAAATATCTCATTTTGGTCTGGAGAAAAGGAGAGCAAATACGAACAAAAGAGAAGAGAGAAGAGAAGAAGAAGAAGAAGAAGAAGATTACAGGTATGGAATTTGAGTATGGGTAATGATACATATGTCTGGTCAGGAGTGGAATTTGAGTATGGGTACGGATACATGTCTTGGGTTGTATGGAATTTGAGTATGGGTACGGATACATGTCTTGGGTTGTATGGAATTACTAAATTTGAGTATGGGTACGGATACATGTCTTGGGTTGTATGGAATTACTAAATTTGAGTATGGGTACGGATACATGTCTTGGGTTGTATGGAACTATGATTTTGTATCGAAAAGTATGGAAATATGGGTATTGGTATGGAATTATGATTGGGTATAGAAAAGTATGGAACCATGAATAAGTGTATGTAACCATGGAAGTCTAGCTCTTCTTTGACTATGTTTAGATACATGGTTAAGAACCCTCTCTATCTTGTATGGTTTGGGCTTAGAACCCTCAACTCCTTTCTTGTAGGGTCGAGTTAAGAAGAGCTTTAAGGCTCCTAAATATGGGCTCTGAGAAGGGTCTAGTTGCAAGTTGAACCCGTAAAATTCCCTATTGTCGATCAGGTGCAGTATCCCGGATTCAGGAACGGATTGTTGGGTCAGAAATACAGGGAATTCGAAGTGAGTCCTCTTAGTAAATTGTAGCCACATCAATGAACTTGATGTTAGGGCTTTCGACCACTGACTGGACTCTTGTAGACCAAGTTATGGTCTTTTCACTAACAAATAAATGGGTGAGGGGTCACAAACAAGGGGTCATGTCAAGGAATGTGCTGGTCGCCCAACAAAGGGTCAGCCCAACAGGGTCACAAACAAGGGGTCACAAGAACGGCAGTGGTCATTCAACGCTGGTCGCCCAACGTGGGTCACAAACAAGGGGTCGCCACAATAAAGTGGTCGCCCAACAGCCATTGCCCAACGCGGGCCGCTAAACAAGGGGTCAGCTGTTGAATCCGTGGTCGCCCAACAAAGGGTCGCCCAACAGGGCCGCTAAACAAGGGGTCGTCGCGGGAACAGCGGGCGCCCAACAAAGGCTCACCAACAAGGGGTCATCGCTGAACGCTGGTCGTCAACAAGGGTCGCAAGGAATGCTGGTCGCCCAACGTAGGTCGCCCAGTTAGAGGCTCGCAGAATTATGCGCCAGGTCGCCAGACCATGCAACAGAGGTCGCGATATCACGCGTTATTGCAGGCCGCCAGACCATGCAATCGTAGCAGACCATCCCGTAGAGGTCAGCGTGACTCCGCCCCCGAAGAGCTCAGCTCGTTCAGAGCTCGCTCGTCATGTAGAGCTCAAATTGTCATGTAGAGCTCAAAGAATCACACTCAGTGGCAGCTCGTCAAGATCGACCGCTGCGACGACCCAACTTCTGGCGTCATATCTTTCGCTTGAACTCCGATTTGAGTGTTCTCGACTCTATGGAAAGCCCATTGAGTCAAGAATCCACCACACTCCTGAGGAAGATATTAGATGTCAGACCGAGGTGTTAGACTGAGCTCGTCACTCAGTGCGGTCGTCGGGCCAGGTCAGCTCGTCAAGATCGACCGCGATGACCCTCCAACTTCTGGTTATCATATCTCCTTCATCTGAACTCCGATTTGGGTGTTCTTACTCTATGGAAAGCCCATTGAGTCATGAATCCATCCATATGCCTGAGGAAGATATTAGATGTTAGGACTGAGGTGCCAGGACTGAGCCTGTCACTTCCAGTGCAGCTCGTCGCTCAGGTCAGCTCGCTGGTCGACTGCGCATGACCTCCAACTCGAAGGTCATATCCCTCCATCCGAACTCCGACGGTGTTCTAGACTCTATGGAAAGCCCATTGAGTCAAGAATCCATCCATATGCCTGAGGAAGCTTTATTAGATGTCAGACCGAGGTGTTAGACTTATCGTCACTTCGTTGCAGCTCGTCGCTCAGGTCGCTCGTCAAGATCGATCGCGCATGACCTCCAACTGGAAGGTCATATCTCCTTCGCTTGAACTCCGATTTGGTGTGTTCTTGGACTCTATGGAGCTCCATCGAGTCAAGAATTCAGAAATAGACAGCTTCTGATAAGATTGAACCTATATTAGTTCCAGAAAACATGGAAAACAGTAGGCAGTACAGGTAACTATAGTTATTTGTATTATGAACGCCATGGTGAATTCATAAATAGCTCATAAGTATACAAAGGTAAGCATAGTTATTTATGCATATAATGAAGTATGAAAATGTAAGATATGAATAATCGACATATATATATATATCTCATATGATTACCGAATGACAATAATTATTCTGGGAATATGAGATATATACTAACATAAAATACATATTGATTGTCTCATGAACCCGTGCAGGGATATGGGCATGCTTATTAGGGAAGAATAAGCCCACAAGATATTAGTTATATTCTAAATCGGACCCCCGTGGTGGGTCAATGACATAGATCCCGTTTTGATCAAAGGCCCGAAAGGGTCACCACAAATACCCGGCCCTCGGACAGGCCACCGGTCTCTGACAAAATACGACACTCCTTCTAAGATAATATATTTACAGCGCCTCACGGCCCTCATGGATCACTGCTTCATACGCTGAATATAGCACCTTCTGTCCTCATGGATTATAGTATTCCCCGTATCCACTCCTAAGGTTTATACATGAAACATAAAAGAAATGATGTATATGCAAAGGAAAATGAAGAGAATATGGAAGCATAGCACTGCTTATGTGATGATAGTATACGCATAAGAACAAGAAGTAAAAGTACAAGATTACATGAAAAGTATCTCAAGATGATATAAAATGAAACTCGGGTTATGATAAGGCTATATGAGAAATGACAAGAAATCAGATCAAGTATAAGTGGGTTATGCATTTGTATAAAAGTGTGGTGACTCTCAATAGAAGTCATATCTCCACTGCCGTAGTTCAAAGACGCCAGTTTAACCGCGTGGTACGTAAGAGGAAACCAGAGACGTGACAATCCACGCTGCCAGCCAAAGGCCACACATCAATAGGTGCCCACCGGAAGACCTTTAGGGTCTATTTTGTATAAGGAAATTTGTAAACTAATGTAAATATTGTAAATGTTGAACATCATATTCGAGCTTGTATATATATTTTGTAACCAAGGCTGCATCGTAATACACAAGTTAATTGTTTAACATTATATGAATATGCGGCAAAGGTTATAAGTATGATAAGAGGACTCACTTGACATCCTACGCCAGTTGGGGCGTTATACTTAGTGGTGTGAGCATCCCTGGATGGTCTGACCTACTAACTGGGTCGGATCGAGAAAGGGGTGCTACACATCGCTTCCAAGGAGAATGATGCAAGCAAGTTTAGAGAATGTTCCTCAAGAAACAAAGCTTTTTGCCGAAGGGGTAAGTTCACTCCTCCAAATGGTTGGTTCTTTCCCCTAATAGAGAAGATTGCAAACAACTTCACTTAAGGAGAAAGCAGGGGAAGGACATGTTCCTCCAGTCAGTCCTGTTTTTCCATGAGGTGGACCTAGTTCTTCAATGTACAAAATGATGTCTCTTAAGTACAAATTCACTTCTCCAAAAGATATGGTGGGAAACAAATATGTTTTTTCAAGGGAGAGGGTTGTAGAGATGGAAAGACCTGTGAGGTGTATCATTCCTTCTTGGGTTTCTCCTGGTCAAAAGTGGCATATGGTACAACATAAAAAATTTCCCCAAAGGCTTTCCAAGACTTAGAAAAGGAGGATGCAGAGGCAAAGAGCAGTTGATAGAAGGCAGCTCATTAATGTACCTATGGAAATCCAAAAGGAGAAGGCCATGGAATTAGAGAAAGTGAATGAATAAATGGTTCCTAGCATGGAAAAAACAAAGTTTGGGAGGAAAGCTACTAAGGATATGGAGTCAATGAGCAGTGTAGATGAAGCAATGGACTCAGATGCTTTAGTAATAGGTGAAATCCCTATTTCTTTAAATTGTTCCACTGTTTCTTTAACATTGCTAACTATTTTCAAGTCAAAAAAGATAGAGGAAGACCTAGCGGAGGTAGAAAGGAAGCACCCTACGACAGAGGAAAATGAGGGCCATGGTGGGGTCACCATAGAATCCTTTGAAGAATGCAAACCCTAAAAGGCGATACTTGAGAAACCCTCTATGGAAATGATGAGGCACATAAAGCCTTTGTACGTAAGAGCCCATCTCAATGGTAGACTAGTATCAAAGGTGTTGATAGATAATGGATCGGTCATAAATGTAATGACATGGAGGATGTTAAGAGCTTTGGGAAGAAGCATTAGCGATCTGATAGAAAATAGAGGTGGTTGTGTCTGCCTTTATTGGAGAAGTATCCAAGACCTTCGGGATACAACCTATAGATATCACTATTGGTAGCAAAACTTCATTATATATGTCTTCAGGATGTAATTCTACTACAAATTACAACATTTTGCTGTGAGGGACTGATTCATGCTAACCTGTGTGTGCCCTCACGCAAGTTCTTACTGTTTTGGAAGGGTAATGAAATGGAGGTGGTGAGGGCAAATAAGCAGCCCTTCATGGCGGCTACCGGCACTGTGGAAGGCATGTATTATGAATAAGGAATTCAGTCTAATCAAGTTCACTAGGAAAAGGAAAGATGGGGTCCCAAGGAAAGCATACATGGACTCAATGGGCTATGGAAATCCAAAAGGAGGTGGACAAACTCCTAAAGGTGACTACAATCATGCCTTACTGGTCGATGAGTGGCCCAATCATTAAGGAGATCGATGATGACTGATTGCTCTCAAAAAGAAAAGGCAATAGCTGCAATTGCTATATTCAAAGTGAAAATGCAAAGAATCGTGGAAAATATTGAAGAAGAGCACCTCCAAGACACCTGTGGGGCTAAGATGATTTTTGAAGTGGATGTATATAAAGAAGATTAAGAAATACAGATGGAGGATTTGGAGCAAGCCCCTCCTAAGTTCGAAGACACAAAACCTCAAGTACATGACCCCATGGAGGAAGTGAACCTCGGTACCGTGGGGGAGCAATGATTACTTATATTAGTTCATTGCTGCCTTCTGACTTGAAGGAAAGGATTATTGCAATACTACAGGATTTCAAAGACTTTGCTTGAACTATGATGAGATGCCGGGGTTGGACAAAGCTTGGTGGAACACTACTGCCTATCAAGTCGGAGTTCCACCTATTTTAGAAACCACCTAGAAGAATGTCCAAGGAGGTAGAGCTGAAGGTGAAGGAAGAGATTGAGAAGCTTTTGAAGGCCAAATTCATCAGGCCTACAAGGTATGTGCAGTGGTTGGAAAACATTGTCCCTGTGATGAAAAAGAATGTGAAACTTAGAGCTCAGGTACTCTTTAGGGATTTAAATGATGTTCACTCCTAAAGACATGTATGTAATGCCTATCATAATATGTTAGTTGATTCTACTGCAAATAATGAACGGTTTTTCTAGGTATAACCAAATCCTAATAGTTGTTGATGATATATCTTAATGACTACTCATATGTCCCGTTCCATAGGAATGTTCAATTACCACAATGCCTCTTTCGGCTTCAAGAACGCTGGGTGCAACTTACGCCAAAGTATTATGAATGCCATCTTTCATGATATGTTATGCCAGAATATGGAGATTTATATCGATGACATTGTGGTTAAATTAAAGAAGGCTGCCAAACATGTGAATCATTTAAGGAAAAGTTTTGACAGGATGAGACTCCATCAACTAAAGTCGAACTACCAAATGTGCTTTCGAGTTCAAGCCAAATTTTTAGGTTTCTGTCTTCACCAAAGAGAAGTGGAACTGGATCAAAACAAAGTCAAGGCCAGCATTTCAGCCAAGGCTCCTCAAAATAAGAAAGAACTTCAAAAGTTCTTTGGTTAAATGAACTATTTAAGGAGGTTCATCTCTAATCTAATAGAGAAGACTAAGGTATTCTTTGACATAATCAAGTTGAAAGAAATGGAAGAGTTTAAATGGGAGGAACAACACTAAAACCCCCCTGTTTTAACATTAAAGTCCTTTTCTTTTCTTACAGTGAAATAATTTTGATATAATAGATATTATTTAATATTGTTTTGTGTTAAAAGTGTCATCATGTGCCTATTTTTTTATAGTAGTAGTATGTAGCAAATGCTCGATTCTTATGTATCAAATTTCTCATCATCACTCCGCTTTCCCTTTCGTTTTCTCTGTTTTCCTCTTCAAATGCATGCCCAAAACTTACTTTCCTTTAGATCGTCTTAGTCTATGGAGCGTAGGACTAGATCCCGGATACACTTATTATCCCTTTTGCATGGGTTCCTAAAGGAAAGAATTCTATTTTGATTACCTAAATTTCCAATCACTTGCCATGGTGGAAAATCGATGCTTTCTATTTCTGATATTGATGATACAAAAACCACGTGGCTTACTTTTCCTCTCCATGTTTCTCTGCTGCCAAACGAGGCCTTGAACAATAACACGCTGCCTTCCTCTCTCTTGCAAACATGATACAATTCCACTCCTCAACTGGCTAGAGTTCCACGCACCACTTCAGATCTGGTCTTTTTTTTTATTTAATTATTACCTCCACTCAAGAAAACGACTCAAGTTAAAAGCCAAATGGTCAACAGGCATCTCTATCCCCTCCACTCAAAATTCCAAAAACCTCAAAATTTCTTCGTCAAACTTTGGGAATTTCATACTACTAGAAAAATTGATTTTAGCTACTACAAAAAAGTAGTAGCTAAATTATTTATTTTAGTAGCTAAATTTCTTTAGTTACTAAATAGCTACTATAGGACGTAGTAGTAAAATTCCTTATAGCTAAGCTAATTTTAGCTACTAGTAGTAGCTATTAGCTACTAGTAGTAGCTATTAGCTACTACTTCATCTACTATAGAATGTCATAGCTAAGTAGCTACTAAAAATAATAGTAGCTAAAATGAAAAATGTAGTAGCTAATTCAGGTAAGGAGGCGACTATATATAGCTACTACTTAGCTACTATATTACGTAGTAGGTAAATAGCTACCAACAATAGTAGTAGCTAATGTAAGAAATGTAATAGCTAACACATAGTGAATATGCAGACTATTTATGGCTACTAATTAGCTACTTAAAATAATAAGTAGCTACAATTGAGAATACGAGTAGTAAACTAAAACAATATATAGCTACTTAGCTACTATGTAGCGTAGTAACTGTTTAGTGAGGCGAGCAGAAAAGTAGTTAAGTATTCTTTAGCTATATAACTACTAACACAATAGCTATATAGGAGTAGCTATTTAGCGGCGAAAATGTAGTAGCTAGCTAAGTATGGCCCCTATTTAGCTACTATAATAGTAGCAAAATTGTAATAGCTATTTAATAACTATTGTTTTGTAGTAGCTAAACAATGTAGCTATTTAGCTACTAAGTTAGTAGCTATGTGGTTAAAAAAATTTAGTAGCTAAGCAGATTAGCTATTTCGCTATTGTGTTAGTAACTTAATAGTAATAGCTATTTAGCGATTAATTTTTATAGTAGCTATGTAATGTAGCTATTTAGCTACTGAATTAGTAGCTAAATGGTAATAGCTAGTTAGAGCATCTCGACCATTCTCTGTTCTTAACTTTTTTGGCTTTAAATTGTGAAATGAAAATTCTCTCATTACATTCTACATTAGCTCTACTGTTCCTAGTTACTTTGATGGCTCATGAATGTGGAGAGCGTTTAGCTCTCTAGTCTCTCTCCTACTTATTTTTTCTCTCTATCTCTCTCTCTATATATATGTTTTACTTTTTTAAATTATTGGAAGTTAGTAGAAAATTGGGTGTAAATAAGTATGGTTAGGTGAATTTTAAAAAGTTGCTAGCTAAAATAGTAATTTAATATTTAAATATATTTTGAGTAGCTAATTTTGTTGAGTACATTCAGTTGGAGATGCTCTTAGTGACTAAACTAAGGTAGTAACTAAATTTATAATTAAATTAATTAACTAAATTAATTATTAAATTATTAGAACATAAAACAAATAATAATTAATTATTCGTAAATAAAATTATAAGATCCTATTACCGCAAAAACTAATGTCCACCGAATAACACAAACCAAAATAACGTGTACTAAATCCCATGTTCTAGATAGCTATACAATAGACCAAAAAAGTTCAACAACAGGAATGTTCACATATCACCGATGGGGGGATCATCTGTGGTAGGGTCATTTGTAGGGGGGTCATCCACATGTGGAGCTGTAGCTGATGAGGAGACTTGTGTCGATTGAGCTAAAGCCCTCAGTAGAGCCTTAACCTCATCAAGTTGATATTGTAGAACTTTAACCTTAGTATCCACTTCCTCTCGCACCTCCTGTCAAACCTCATCCTTAAGCTGCTCACGTAGCTCAAGACCATTTCTGGATGAGCATGCAATGGAATGGTATGATGGGCCACTCGTGTATACTAAAGATCGGTCACCTAATTCGTATATGAGTCGTTGGCGTTTTTTATCAGCTACCACAACTCGTAAGTATGTTGCATCTTCGTCGATAGATGTTGTGTTCTCTCCTGAACCTTCATCTATTTGTACCATCCGTTGCATTTCTTGATGCATCTTCTACAAAATTTGAATAGATATTCGAGACAATATAGATGTATAATAAAAAAAACTTAGTAATATAATATACTTTTAATTTATTTACCCGATTTGTGTGCCACTCTTGTCAACCCATAGATGAGTGGTCTTAGAAGTGTGCGATTCTTTGATGGATGCGGATAAGGATCTTCTTCGGTCTCTTTCTCTATGTAGAAATATTAGTAAATTATAAGATATATTTTTATGATCTTACAAATCAAAATAAAATTAAGTAAAGTTCTAAGTACACAATCCTCTAACATGCTACGAGAATAAATGGAACCCCGGTGTGTCTTGAGTCTGTGCAGTCCGGCCTTCTCGGTTATTGTTGAGACATTAGTTCGTCGAGCCGAATCTTTGTAGTACCCCATGCTTCATTCCACCTTGCCCAGATGGACTCCGTAACATGCAGGTCTCCATGTTCCTCCACTTATTGGTGTCACGTATACCTAGACTTGTAAACACCTCCCAAGTTGCTTTGATGATACCCTCCATCTCGACATCCCGAGAAATATTTCTATAAAAGAAAGTTAATAGTTACTCATATAGATGCGAAATAAATGTTAAAATAATTAATAATGATATTTCTAAGGAAATTTCGACAAGAGTTTCCTCTATCTTGCAGTAATAATCAACCTAATAAAACAAACATATTAAGTACTTGCAATATAATAAGACACTTATATAATACTCTTCAACTAATCCAACAACATCTCAACCAACAAACACAACACTTTATATATTCAATTTGTCATGTACACATTTTACATATAAAGGCTATAAGTGAATGAGTTATACCTTGAACTCTTCCCATAAAAGCATTTATCTCTTTTGTGATAGTGCTCCACATTTATACCTTCAATGTCCAGCCCGCTCCTTGAAAATGGAGGTGATGCGAGAAAGCGCATCGGTGGGGCTTCGACAAACCTAAACATCACGAAATATCAATTCTCACACATAAAAATTGAACGATAGTCTAAAATATTTCAATATATTATGTTCATTGACCTCCCATTCTCCACAATCAGGTGGGTCTGCCAGATCGAGGTTACAAGTGTGGAGCATGGTGGTGGGTGTGAACCCGGTGGTAGTGAAGGGCGTGGTCGGCTTGTGTGAAGACGAAGTCAAGATGCACTGAAGATGATTCCGTAGATGGCGTATGGAGGTATGCAATTCCTCTAATGGGTGAGCCACTAGCTGAACCTTGCGCATGGGATAGTGTACCCACGCGACGTTCGCCCCGTCCTCTACTGTCATTTGATCCTCGACCTCGCATATCTGCAGTATAATATATAAACATGTTAGTACAAGTTTATGAAATAAATAAATAAAACATATGTGAAAAATTATGAACGTGATGTAAATCACCCACTAATCATTATCATTATCATTTAGTTCTTGAATCGAGATCTGACTCAGATTCAAATTACGTTTCATTCTCCATTTCGGTTTTCGACTCCGAATCAATTTGTATTACTGCTCCATCAGGATCGACCAAGGACATTGGTTCATTAGAGACAACCTCTATTGCATGAAATTTCATAGCATCCTCTTGGAATGGCTGGGCTTCAGGTGGTGGATGAATTATTCCAGATGATTGAGGAATTTCCACAACAGCCCGCGTTTTTATTTTATTAACAACCCACCAATTGTCTCTATCGCATCTCAAGCTAGGATATGGACAATAAGGCCGTGTTTGGTAAGCGGGACAGAGGGGGATTAGACTAATTTTTGGACAAAATTAGCGAAGTGTAGCGTTTGGTAGATGCTGAAACTGACTAAACTTGGGACAAAATTAGTGAAGGTAAGTTATTTTTGTCTTGGTTTTAACCCCAAATTATGATGGGTCTCTTCGGACTAAATTGAGGACAAAATAGTTTTTACAAAAAATAATTAATGTAACTAAAAAAATTTAAACAAAAATTTATTAACTAATATATTATCAAATAACTAATAATAAATACATGAAATAAAAAAAAAATAGCTTAATATATTATATATGATATAATATATTTATAAAATATAAATTTAACAATATATAAATTAGAATATATATATTATCCCAATATTTAGTCTTAGGTAGCGTTTGTTGTTTTTTGACTTAATCTTAGCTAAATAGGCACCGGCGTTAAAATTTGTTTGTTTTTTAAATTTTGAGACTTATTCTTTGAAATTTTTAAAATGTTACGAATATAAAAGTGAAAATATTTAGGCACTACATTCGAAAAGTCATTTTCATAAAAATAAGAAAAACCTTAATCGTTATCCGACAAGAAGAAGAAGTACAGCAATATACCTTTGCGAGGATGACAGGAGGGTTTGAGATGGAGCGGTCCCATCGGGCCATTTCTTTTATTTTAAATTCACAAAACACATGCCATTTAAAAAATTAAACAGGGCGGAGCGGAGATGGAAAAATTCCCAAACTCGCCATGTTTACATTTTATTTTTTATTTTTATTTTTTTTATATTTGCTTTTTTATTTTTATTATATTAAAATTAATATTTTTCGCAAAAATAAAAAATATTATAATTTATGATTACATTAAAAAAACATTATAATAATAATTATTATTTATATTAAAATATAAAAATAAAAGATAATAAAATTAGCACAAACCATTCGGGCGGTTCTACTCAGAAACAATTTATTTCTTTTGGAGTTCACTTTATTTAAAATGAACTTAGCCCTGACAATTCTGGCTTTCAAAGTTTTCGTGAAATCTCGTCTCTGAATCCTTTATGTGAAACATTACGAGAAAATCGGAAAAATTCCATTGTCTCATAATTCGGCCAAGCTTTTACGGGTCACTAGATTTAGCCGAGACAAATTTACTTGTGTGATTCATTTAGGTCATCCAAGATCTAGAGAATTTTCTAGGTTTCTCTGAACCCTTGTGGCAATTTATTATTTTTATTAACATTTTGCCATTTTTGAAAATTTCTTATTTTCTCGGGTTTTACAGAGAGTAACAATACCTGAACTCGTATCGGATTTGAGAAAATAAACTCAAACCCATTAAAAACCCGATTAAAATTAAATTAAACCCGTGCCATTAAGAATGAGGCTGGACGGGAACCCAAAATATTCCGTCCCGTTGCCATCCCTACTCACTACCTAGTGTTAAAAAACAAACAATTTAATACTTAATGATATTAAGTACTATTCAGTATTAAGCTCAAAAAATGTTATATTCAGCATTAAGTAAAAAAAACATCCACCTAGTTCGTATGCCGGCATTAGGATAAAAAGTCCGTAATTTTGTCTAGGCTGTTGCCAAACACGGGACGAGTATTAAATTTTGTCGATCTGGTCAAGCCAGGATTAGTCGAGTCTAGTACAAAATTAATCCTGCTTAATCATGTGTACCAAACACGGCCTAATACACCTAAGTTGCTTGTTGACCTAAAACAAAAGGTTCATACTTGTTAAATCTACGTCGGTGGTTTACCTCTACAATGTTATATTTAGGATGAACCCTTGTCCCGATATTCAGTGTTGGATCAAACCATTCACACTTGAACAATGTTGTTCGCTTGATTGGCCAACCAGGATATTCCAACTCTACAACTTCCTGAAGCTAACCATAGTAGTCATTCTCATGATGATCACTATAGTTAGACCCTTTGTCTGACGCCCGCATTCATTGTCTTGCTGCAGTTTATGTCCCGTTAGTGGAATTTATATCCATTTACAAAATACCACTGGATATGTTCTTACAGGTCCTCAAAGGTCGTTTAGCAAGATCCTTGGTGTGTTCATAAATCGTATTTGAAGGATTGTTCACCTATATAAAACATAGTGAATATGGTTAATATAAGTATGGGTATATATATATATGAAGAGTAATTTTTAAGTGGCATACTCTTACTATAGAAAAAACACTAGTAAATCACTTAGTAGGCATTATGTATTTCTAAACTATCCAAACGGACAATTCAAGCATCATTTGTAGACAAATTATCAATCATATGATAGACATATAAATTGTAAAATTAAGGTTGGCTTAACAAGAAAGCCATTTCCATAATTTTACAATTTATCTTCTTTAGTACATGATATGATAATTTATCATGCAACGATACTTGAAAGGGAGAACTAAGGTTTTTCATGTATGTAATTAATCCAAAACGTAATGTAAATATCAAATTTCACAAGAAATTTTATATCGCTAATCAAAAAGAACTTTCATTTCCACCAAAAGTGCAGGGCATATGATGTAGAATTTGAGCTTCAAATCAATCCAATAACAGCATAACATAGAAATCATAAAAGAACACAAATCGAAAAGATGATATATATATATATATATATATATATATTGTGACGATTAATATAAAACCAGCATCGTACTGTTTCATGTATTAATATAAGATTAAACGTAGAACTACGTTTTTGGCTCAAAGTACCACATTCTTGTTGTTGAAAGAAATCAATACCAAACATAAGCGGCTGACGATGGTTGCCGGTTTCTTTTTCACATCTTTGTCTCCATTTTCAATGTCTTCTTTATTGGCTTCCGTTTCTGTGTCAACACAACATACTATATACCAGTGGTCTCGGGTTCCAAATAATGGGAATGTAAACATGTTACGTGGTGAAAACTACCCGCTCCTCTTGTGGTCCTCACAACTCTTATGAGGAATTATTTTGGACGTGGTATGACCTTTTTTTTTGCGTTTTGTGTGTGCACTAATAATATGCACAAATTATTTTGGTAGGGATCATGAGGCGTCTATCGGATCAAATCTATAGTAGTAATTTTTCACACATTTTTGGAAGAAAGTAAGAAAGCGAGACATATTTGGTTCCCCATTTTATTTTAATTTTTAAAAACACAAACATTTTTCGAGGAGAACATGAACAATTTGAGATAACACCATTTTGATGTTTTTTTATGTGTTTTGAAAAATTGTTCTTAAGAATAAAGTTCAAAATAAGAACCAAATAGACCCTAATTTTCCTTTTTTAGACATAGATTTATAAAAATTTAAAATATTGTTATCTTATTAATGAATAAAAACAGCTCAAACAATTATGCATTTTTAACTCATTTTCATATTTTGAGATTTGCACCCATAGAACAAAGCTTTAAAAGCCATGGGTGCATTGAATAGACCCAAAACCCAAATACCTAAAAACCCACCATTTAGAATCTGCTCGTCAATAGTTATGTTGAGATGTCTACAGTGGGCTGAATATCATCCGGCTGCGTGTGTATTATTACTTGTTTTATGTTATACATTTGCTTGGGCGTGTGATTGAGATATCTCGTGTAACATGACTGGGTTAGTCTTGGGTTGCCCTTCAGTGTAATATAATCTTTGAGAACAAATTTTATGATCAGCAGCATCTCATTCCTTCAAATGACTTTCGTGTATTGGGGTTGCCCTAATTTTTTATTTCACAACATATTCTGAAAATGATGTCCAGTCGTCCTGATGCTCATGCTCTTAATCATTTTCTGCCAATTTAATGATGAGACAGATTCCTAGTGAAATTTGAGTCTGCAACCCCGACAGAGAGTCATAAGTGGAGCCGATTTGAATAGACCCAAAACCCAAACACCCAAAAACCCACCATTTTCTTGAATATCCAAACGAACAAGGCAAGCAAAATCAAGATAGAGAAACATGAGACAACGACATTATAGAGAGGTAGATAAAGATCACATACCTCAGGTGGAGAGAAAATCAAAAGCGAAGAGGAGCAATGGCCCAGATTTATGAGAGGAGACGATGCCTAACTTTTCCGTTTGAGTTAAACCCTCTTTTCTCCCTCTCCTCTGCCGGATCAGGCCCCCCAAAAATCCCCTTTTCCCTCCTTTTCTCGGGAAACAAAAATCTGCTTAAAATATAATGAAACAAAAAAATAAAATAAAACATATTAAATGTACTTTTTGAATGTTATTAAAAAAAGAAGATCAAGTAAATATTTAAAAAAATATTTCATATTTAAAAAATACATATTTAATATGCTTATAGTTTATTTATTTTAATTTACAGAAAAAATACTTTTTAAATGTTTTATTACTCTTTAAATAACATTTGAATTAATCTTAGAGTTCATTTCTAAAATTTAATTAATTGTAGGTAACCTTTTTACTATTTATTTTAATTTATCAAATTTATTTTGTTTTATATTTTTTAATATTTTAAATAAAAATATTATATTTAAAATTATTAAAAGGATAAATGTAAAAAATAAATAAATATAAATTAAGATAATTTTTATAATAATATCAATTTGAAGATAATATATATAGGTCAATCCAATTATCGAACTCTAATCTAATCAATAATAGTACCAAAAAAAATTAAAAAAGAATATTTAATCACTAAAAATATATATTTTGAACAAAAATGTTTTTTGGGTCCCAAAAGTCACTGGTGACTCACCAGAAAATCGTAAAAATTCCGATTGTTTCAAAATTAAGTGAAACTTTATAGATCCTTTAAAATTTGTTAAACGAATCCGTGTGTGATCAGTTTGTCATCAAGATTTAGAAAATTTTCTAGGCTTCCATTAATCATTCAAACAATTTTACTATTCTTGTCATTTTTCAGAAAATTTTAAATATGATTTATGATTTAATTAAAAATATGATAGATGCTTATTTAAATAAACAGTAAATAAAATATTAAAAAAAATAAATTTTATTTGCTTTTTATAGTTAATTTTAATGAAATGAAAAATAATTTTTAAATCTATTCAATTGCTTTAATCAAAATAATAGAAATAATATTTTTACATAATTATTAAAAATTTTAATTCAACAAATATGTTGATTTTTGTATTAATTTTAAACGTTTGAAAATGTTAATTCAATATATTTTGTGTGTGTCAATACGGAGTTGAGATAAAGAGACAAGGTATCAAGACCAATATGTTTGGACCATCAAGTCAATAACCTACCGCGACACTGAACCTTGTTTTGAAGAGATTCTTAAATTATTTTCCAAAACAAGATTTTTCTCAAAAAATCCTTTTGGGATCCACCAACCTTATCGCCCCAAAATCGTAGAAAATTTATTTGTCTCGAATTAAATGAGTATGGCGCCCCAAAGCAAGGGTGTCCGTTGACAACCCGTCAACCCGCGGAATACTCGTGAATGTCGGGTAACATGACACCTCTCACGAAAATCAGGCAAAGTCTCCTTTGTACGAGGAGTTCTACCCAAAGTACAAACCTGTCCCAACAAGTTTACAATGACCACACAAGGTCCACATGCGAGTAAAATAATGGCCACTTAATTTTACATCAATACTCTGAAATACATCAACTATATGCAATAGTTCAAGAGTTAATAAATTACTCTTCATACAAACATATATTAAAATTCACAATTCTAATACATGTTATACAACAATATCAAAGCCATAAGTCGGCTTTCTTCTATCTCGGCCTCTATTGAGCGTCGTCCTCGTGCACACTCCCTGTACTTGAAATTGTGATCCCTCGATAGGGTGAGCAAAGCCCAGTAGAGATAATTTCCTACATGGGTTACTCTCCACCTAAGTGCACATGCATGGCAAACAATCGCGTTAATGATTCGTGAACTGCTCGAATCTACGTACCCAAACCCATGTCTCGAGTCCTCAGACTCCCTCACACATACCTAAGCCAATATGCAGAGTAAAAATATCCAGGTTTTTTTTTTTTTTTTTTTTCACAACAAAGCTTGTTCTTGAAAACTTACTCTGAGGATTTGTTAAATATTGGACTACCCTCGAGGCGGAATTATTTGGATAACTCTTGAAAGCGATCCTTGGTCCTCATCAGAAGTGATGCGTTAGGCGTCCCTCGAGCAATTCTTGAAAAATCTTGCATTTAAATTCCTTTCTAAAAACATTTTCATTTTGTTTCATTTCATGTCATGCACTCACTCATAATATTCTAAGATGCCCTAGTGCATATGGGCATGATCTGATTCAACACATTCATGCTAATATATTCATGCATATATATTAACATAATTAAATCACATAAAACATGTTATCTGAGTCGAATCAATTACACCAAAATTAGCTCATAGATAATTAACAAAAACCTGACAATTCATTTTGGATCTTTCAACCCAGCATTTTCACACCAAAAATTTGTGTCACTATTCCTGTGCCCTCGGAGTTCTTGTTCACGACCACACAAATAGGAATTTTACCCGCTCGGTTCAAAGCTTTTGGAGGCGGGTTTACGGCTAAATAAACACCGAACATTTCTAACCATTTACAGCTCTTAATAGATTAACCTGAAGTAGGAAAAGATCTCTACCTCTTGGAGTTGTCGGAACTCCACCAAATCGGTGTCCACGCGTAGCCCTCGCCACGTAGAACAGCTTTACTTCTTGCTCCGTCAAAAACCGACGGTCCGATCGACCGGAAATCTAGAGGCACACCTTCTCTCTCTAAAAACTAAAAAAACGGCTCACACTTACGTTTGTTTCCATCCTACCGCGCGTTACGCCCATTTGCCTCTCGAAATGAAGAAGCCAGCTCTTGTTCATTTTTATCTTATCTCATTAACAATTCAAAAATTCCCATCATGTCTCCTTTTTTTCACTATTTTGACACTTGGCACAATCTCGGCCATTCATTTCCATCATTTCTCTAATCATGCGATATGTGTCATAAGAGTACATGTAATAGGTGACTCTTGTCACGTCACATGTCTTTCAAACCCGTTTTTACTACACCCGGTGCCTCGAAAAACGTGAAATTCCGATTATCTCAGAATTCGACGAAATTCTACATGGTAGCTAGATTTCGCGAGACGATTCCAACGGTGAAGTCCATTTCGTCATCCGAGATCTAGAAAAATTTCAGTTTTTACCCGAGTGCTTGTTTTGCCATTTTCGAGAAAATTGGAATTTTCTTGGGTCTTATATTCTCCTCCTTAAAGGAATTTTGTCGAAGTCTGGACAATCACAACCATTCACATGCATATACAGTGCACTACCCCCATGCATGTAAACTAGTCATTAAGTATTAAGCGACTAAACCGTACCTTCATCCTAAGCGAGAAAGGATAGGTGGCTGCGTCGTGTCCTCGTGCTCCCACGTGAACTCCTCCATCCACGGTCTTTTGCCATAACACCTCACTAGCCTCCACGGTCTTGCGTCATAAGGCACCCAGTCAGAGCTATCCATAATGCACAATGGTCCCTCCTTGAAGGTCCTATCCCACGGAGTGTCAGCCTCGATCTCTCCTAATCCACTGTGGGAACACGGATGCAGGTATACCTCAGGAACATGGAGACGTGAAATGCTTGGTGGACACGGCGTGCTAGGTGGGTAAAGCCAGCCGGCCACGCTACGGTTCCTACCCTCTTAAATCTCGAGAAGGGCTAATGAACCTCGGCGATGGCTTCTCGGCGCTTCTTGGGGACGACCTCCTCTCTTGCGGCATCACCTTGAGAGGCGTGATCCTCGACCTCGGGCTCTAAGGGTCGGCCGTCGTACATCGGCCATAAGCTCTCTCCTGTAGGCTACGGTAGTGAGAGGCGTTGATATCAGCTCACCTTCTCGGAGAATTCTCCAATTAGATGGACCGGTGGAGCTCTTTCCACCTCGGTCCAAACATATCGGTGATGCATGGCCTCCCGTCCTGATACCTCGTATGGTGCCATCGTATACTGCTGATAAGCTGTTATTGTGGCGAATTCCACTAAGGAGCAAGTGCTCTTCCCGGCTACCCATATGATCCAGGGCGTAACAAAGGCATGTCCTCCTAACTACAGTATAGTCCTCTCCATTACGACTATCTGTCTATGGGTGGCAAGTTGTACTCATGGTCAGCCGTGTGCCCATAGCCTTTTGGAAACTCTTCCAAAAGTGGGCCATAAACCTCGGGTCTCTATTCGACACTATGGATACTGGTACTCCATGTAGCCGGACTATCTCTCAAATGTACAACGCAGAATCTCTCCAATGTGAAGGTCATCCGCGCAGCCCCAGAAAATGACCCCGTGGTAGATCACTTATCACCCATGCCGCATCGACCCGTGCATATGTAACCCTCCCTGATCACGCTTGGTGATGGCAGCTAACCTTCCCAGGTCACAATCAACGACAATCAATGGACCGTCTGACCTGGTCAGGTCATGAATGACATCCATCTTAGGGTCGCGCGGCTCACCCGACACCTGTCTGATTTCGAAGGGATCGAATCTCGAGTCACTCCCAACTCCTATCACTTAACTCTAAGTCTACGTGATAACCATGACCGTGTGTTTTCATCTCTAGTCGCTCCTGACCCCTATCACTCAACTCTAAGTCTACGTGATAACTTGACCGTGTGTTTTCATCTCGAGTCACTCCCGACTCTTATCCTTTCGACTCTAAGTCTCTGTGACCAACTTGTACTTGTGTTTTTTTCATCTCTCGGGCAAGCTTGACTTTTCGGCTACTCCTGAGCCTCTTACATTCTGAAATTTAGGATAACTCTCCACAGATTCTCTTACACCCACACAGAAATTTCGGATATCTCCACGGGTCTCTTACACTCACACAGAAATTTAGGATAGCTCCCCGGGTCTCTTACACCCACACAGAAATTTAGGATAGCTCCCCGAGTCTCTTACACCCACATAGAAATTCGGTATCTCTCCCCGGGTCTCTTACACCTACATAGAAATTCGGGATAGCTCCCTGAGTCTCTTACACCACACATAAATTTGGGACATCTCCCCGGGTCTCTCTTACACCCACCACGGGACCTTTTCGGATACTCTGTGGGTCTCCTTCACCTGGCTCGGGCTTCTCACATGGGGATTACTGACCCCTTCTTGCTTTGCTGACACACATTAGTACTTCTCTTTCTGGCAGACTATGGTCTTCATTGGACATAGTCAAGGACAAGCCAATCCACACTCACCAAGAGTGGTGAATGACCATATCGTGCACCGCACTTTGGGCTCGGGCGCGTGTCTGGTGCCTTGAGCGATGATGCCATCTTTGTGACATGCACCCCCGATCCAGGGGTCCTACATGAACGAGAATCTCGGAGATCTCTAACTCATAATCCCAGGCCACTCCAGGTCGACTCACCCATCCTAGGGAAGAACATCACGCTTTGGCCTGCAAGGCCTCAACCTCTAAGCCCAAACCTATCACACAAGATGCATTAATGAATGAATATGATGCATCTAATTTAAACGCTACTCTAGTCAACAAATGCAAGGGTAGAAACGTACCTGCATATTCAACAAATCTGAGCAGCTCGATCTGTAACTGTACCATGAGATCTCGCCTCTGAGACGATCTACGTCTCTTGTGCGGTGGCGGCGATGGTAACACGTCATCTGCCCGGCTGACCAGACTCTCGGCTGCCGTCTATGGTTGACCTCGACCTGCGCTCACAGCCGGCCTATGTGACCGTCTGCCCGAAGTCGCGGGATTACGGTGTGGCACCATTTCGGCGATCTTGGTTCCTTGACCCGTAGTAGGGGTGGAGGAACAAAGCGTGTCTCTCTGTCCTCTTGGCCAGATAGGACGAGGTTGTCCCAAAACCTTAGGATCCACACGTCTCTGGGGGCAATCCTCGTATGTCAGAGACTCTGCAGCAATGGTAGCACACCATGCGCGTCATTTGGCGACCTTAACTCGTCAGCGATGATTGGGATGAGGTGTCCCATAACCTTGGGATTCACCTCCGTGGACAATCTGTGCAGAAAGTGTCGGTATGCGGCATAAATAACACATCATCTGCCTGCTGACTAAATGTCCCATCACGGCCTTAGTCTGATGACCTCGGCCACAATCACGGATATCCTTGCGGCTTGAAGTCTTACATTTCTTTCTAGTTGGAAGAAGATGGATATGCCTTCCTCTTAGTACCAGCACCCATATCTTGGATGCCTCGTATGTCATATTCCTCACACATTTGCCTGATGGACTAGCATGTACGATAGCGGCAGCCCGCCGACCACACGAGACTCGACCGATGCACCTTGTCAAACACTAGTGGTGCTTGGCTAGCACCTCGTGGACGCCCTCTATGTCCTCGCCCTCGACTAGCCATCTATCCATGTCAAATGGCAAGTTAAATTCTAATGCAGTATCTCTAAGGCATGAAACACAGCCCCGAGACATTATTCATATATAGAAAAATATTTCATACACAATGTCCTTGCATTCATAGGAAATGCAAGACAATAATTCAATATATTAAATCAAATGCAACAAATTTTTTTTTTTATTTTAGAAAATTTATTATTTTTCATTTGATTTGATTTGATTTGATTTTATTATTATTATTTTTTTTTTTTTTGAAAAATCTTGTGAGCAGTGTCCCCAACGTTGATGACTCGAAATAGTACCTTTGTGTCTAAAAATGAGTTAGGTGCACGAGTGCACACCCTAAACCAGAAGCTCACGATGCCTTGCGCCCAGGCGTGAAACACGGCCGTCAATAAGTAACGCTGAGGCGTATCGTGGCACACACACGAGGAGCGGTGTCGTGAAGCCCCCTCCGGTCGTGTCACGGAGTCCACTTTGCCGTGTCATTCTTGGCGCTGCGCCGCGGCTATTGCATGCCATGTCGCGAGGCTCCTCGATTAGTGTCGCGGCCACCGGGCGGTCGTGTCGTAGCGTGTATCGCGACGCACCCAGCGGCAAAGCCTTGCTCCCATCGCGATCTGGCGATTTGTATCGTGACACTCTCCTGTGATTTGCCCACGTCGCGATGCAAGGCGTATCATTGACCTGACCAACGACCGATCCTAAGCCGTCGTTGGCGGCAGCGCCGCGACACAATCCACCATCCAAGTCGCGCGCGCACGTTGCCGGCCATGTCGTGGCCTCCCTTGGCCATGTCGTGGCCCGGCCC
Source organism: Tetrastigma voinierianum (assembly GCA_016808115.1). Lineage (NCBI taxonomy): Eukaryota > Viridiplantae > Streptophyta > Magnoliopsida > Vitales > Vitaceae > Tetrastigma > Tetrastigma voinierianum. The sequence continues at coordinate 171,827 of JAEQBH010002707.1, forward strand.
GACGTCGTGTCGTGGCCAGTGATGTGCTTACCCTACGCCCCTTGTGCCCCCTGCGCCTGCTTTGCACACAGGGCTGCAGATCTCTTAGGCCATGTCTAGCCTTGCTGTGTTACCCTGTGTCACAATACAAAAATTGTATCGTAAGCGGGAAAAAGGGCGTAGCCCATCCGAGTTTCGTTCTGCTGACCTTTGTTTTTTGTTTTTTTTCATATTATTTTTTTTCATTCGGCTCTTTTGGAAAACCTCCCAATATATATATATATATATATATATATATATATATATATATATATATATATTTTTTTTTTTTTCATTTTCCAATAAACCAAATAAATTTGTTAAAATTTATTTTATTCAATTTTTTTCAGTTTTACACATTGTAAAACCTTAGAAAATTTTCTTCTCCTCATTTTTTTTTCATTCAATTATGGACCATTTTGCCAAAAATTTTCTCGAACACCTAAGGTTATATTTTCTCGACCCTAGTGTTCAACGTTTTCTATGCTATTCACCAAGCATACAATTTCAATCACAATTCCTACACAACAACTCAAGTTATACACACCATTCACACATCAATCACAACAATCACACAATCACATAAAACACAGTGCATGTAGTGTTCTAATCTTATCCTGTGATTGTTTAGGTAATCACATACCTAACTTACCGATACTAAGCTACTCAACTAGTATCAACTTATTGAGCTATAATGTTGTGATGTTCTTGCTTATGACTATGGCCTCGCCCAAGTCCCCCGAGCCCTAGGTATTCGTATGCCTAAGCTCTGATACCAAGTTGTAGCGCCCCGAAATTAAATTGTCCATTGTAACCCATCAACCGCGGAATACTCGTAGATGTCGGGTAACTGACACCTCTGCAATCGGGTAGAGTCTCCCTTTATGCAGTGAGCTCTGCAAAGTACAAACTTGTCAAACAAGTTTACAATGACCACATATGGGTCCACATGCGAGTAAAATAATGGCCACTTGGGCCCTGCATCAATACTCACAAAATACATCAACTATATGCAATAGTTCAAGAGTTAATAAATTACTCTTCATACAAACATATATTAAAATTCACAATTCTAATACATGTTATACAACAATATCAAAGCCACAAGTCGGCTTTCTTCTATCGCGGCCTCTAGTGAGCGCCGTCCTCGTGCATACTCTCTATACCTGAAATTGTGATCCCTCGATAGGGTGAGCAAAGCCTAGTAGAGATAATTTCCTACATGGGTTACTCCCCACCTAAGTGCACATGCATGGCAAACAATCACATTCAAGCAATTTCATGAACCTAGTCGAATGTCTACATGCCCCGAACCCATGTCTCGAGTCCTCATGAAACTCCTCATGCACAAGCCAATATGCAGTAAAAATATCCGATTTCACAACAAAAACTTTTGTTCTTGAAACTTATTGCAGTTTCGGTAAAATGGACTACCCTCCGAGGCGAATTCTTTGGATAACTCTCCGAAAGCAGTCATGGTCCTCGTCGAAGTGATGCATTGGACGTCCCTCTAAAGCAATTCTTGAGGAAAATATTCCGTTGAAATTCCTTTGCAAACATTTTCATTTTGTTTCATTTCATGTCATGCCTCACTCCCTAATATTCTAAAAAGGTGCCACTGCTGATGCGTATGGAATGCGTGATCGGGTAACACATTCATGCTAACATATTCACATGCATATATATTAACATAATTAAATCACATAAAACATGTTATGCAAATTCACAATTAATTACACAAAAATTAGCTCACATGGGCTAATTAACAAGCAACAGCCAAATTCATTTGAATAACTCAACCCAACACATTTCCACCAAAAATTTTGTGTCACTATTCATGTAAGCAGTGAAACCCTCGATTCTTGTTCACGACCCTGTAATAGGAATTTTAAAGCTTTCGGTTGAAAGCTTTTGAGGCAGAGTTCCCGGCTAAAACAAGCCTCGGGAACATTCTTAACCATTTACATGACTCTTGGCAAGATTAACACAAATAGGAAAAGATCCCTACCTCTTGGAGTTGTGAACTCCACCAAATGGGGTGTCAGCGTAGCCCTCAACTGCGTAAACGACTTTACTTCTTGCTCATTAAAAGCGAAGCGATCCGTCGGCCGGAAATCTAGAGAGAAGAGCACACCTTCTCTCACAAAGCTAAAAAAAGCAGCTCCTGCACGTTACCCAGCCCTGCGCACGTTAACGATTTCTCTCAAAATGAAGAAGACAACACTGTTCACGTTTTTGTCTTATCTCATTAATACATTCAAAAAATTTATCATGTCCCATTTTCACTATTTTGACAACATGCGATACAATAATTCATTTAAATCATCTGTCGTGCGACGTATGTCACAAGATTACATGTAATAGGTGACTCTTATCCACGTCACATAATAACAGCCTAGTTACACTACGGCCTTGACACCGGTGCCTCAGCGTAAATTAATATCTCGGAATTAGGCGACGAAATTCTACGTGGTAGCTAGATTTGTGAGGCGATTCAACGGTGAAGTCCGTTCGTAAATCCGAGATCTAGAAAAATTTCATATTTTATCGAAATTACGTTTGCCATTTTCGAGGAAAATTAGAATTTTACGGGTTTTTCTGAATTCTTCTAACTAGATTTAGCAAGAGGAATCCAACGGTGAGGTTCATTTCATCATCAGTGATATAGAAAAATTTTAGGTTTGTAACCTATACTATTACGACAATTTACTGTTTTGCCCTTTTTATGAAAAATTCAAATTCTCCATGGTTTTACAACTTAGATATTTTTAGTTTATAAAACTTATTATAAAATGTAAAATTAAATAATCGTACTAATTCTAATTACTTTATTAAGTTTTGATTTGTTATTAAAATAATTTAATATTTAAATTTTTCAAACACTTAAATATTATATTTTTATAGTTGAATTTATCATTTAATTAAATATTATTTTTAAAACTTACAATACTTTTAAAATTATAATTCAATAATATTTACCAAATTATTTATTTTTAGAATTTTCCATAATTGATTTTTTTTTAGCAAGTTATAAATCTTTTAAAAGTTGAATTCAAACTTGTCATAATTATAGAAGTTACAATTTTGAATTACATTTAAAAGTTATAAATCTTTTTAAAAAATGAATCCAAACTTTTTTTTTAATTTTTATGACTGATTTTTGAAAAAGTTACAAATTTAGCTACTATCATTTAACTACCACCAACAAATGTAATAGCTATTCAACTACTACATAGCTACTACTTAGTAGCAAAGAATTAATATATTGCTTTACTAAATAGTAAGCTAAATAAGTAGCTGTTAGCAACTACCGACAAATTGCCCAGCCACTACATGTTACTACTTAATAGCTACGGTTTTGGCTTGGTAGTATTTCAGCTTCTAAATAGTAGATGTGTAGTAGCTATTTAGCTATTAACATTAATGTTGTAGTTATATAGTAGCCATTTAGTGACTTAAACAAATGTAGTAGCTATATAGTAGCTCTTTAGCTACTACTTAGTAGTTAAATTAGTATGTGAGCTATTAAGTAGTAGCTATATAGTAGCTATTTAACTACTACCAACAATGTAGTAGTTATTCAACTACTACATAGCTACTACTTAGTAGATATGGTTTTTGACTTGTTAGTGTTTTAGCTTCTAAATAGTAGCTATGCAGTAACTATAGCTATTTGGTAGTCATATAGTAGCTATTTAGCAACTAAAAAGGTAGTAGTTATGTAGTACTTGAATAGCTACTACATAGCCACTACTTAGTAGCCAAATTGGTATATTAGCTACTAAATAGTAGCTAAATAGTAGCTATTTAGCTACTACCAGCAATAATAGTAACTACATGGCTACTACTTAGTAATAAGGTTTTGGCTTGGTAGTGACACAGCTTGTAAATAGTAACTATATATAGTAATATTTAGTGACTAACATCAATTTATTAGCTATATAGTAGCTAGTTAGCTACTATTTGCTACTACTATTAGTAGCTAACATTGGTGAAACCACTTTTTGCTACTACATAGTAGCTATTTAGTAGCTAAGCATACCACCTTTTATACTAGTAGCTATTTAGTAGCTATATAGTAGTTAAATAGTTACTAAGTGACAGTAGTAGCTAATTTTAGTAGCTATTTCAGGATTTTCTAGTAGTATACCTGTTCGGGTTGAACTAATACATAAATATATAAAATCTTTTACATCTCTGATTTAAATACTATGCTCAATATCCTACGCCAATGCTTCTTCTCCATGATTTTTCCCAAATGGATGCCAAGCTCTTCCAACTTTTCATCACCTTCTTCTTCATCTTCGTCGCCATTCCTATGTGCTTCTGCGATGATAACCAGCAATATGAGGAGTGCAGAAGTAGTCTGTATGAGTGCGGAGAGTGGAAAGGCATAGGCTATCCTTTTTGGGGAGATGCTCGACCTCAATTATGTGGGCTTCAAGGGTTCGAGCTCAAGTGCCGGCTATTGATTCTTTGGATTCAGTACTCAATACCAGCCTGCTGACTTATACCATGACGATTGCCCGAACGGCAGTCAGAGATTGGTGTATGCATTGTAACGATCCCGTCCAATCATGTAGATATTATCCGCTTTGGGTACAAGGGACCCCCACTGCTTTAAAATGGTCTTCTAGGTTGAGAGGAACTCATACTTATATAGTTTCAAGAAGTTTCTCCCCTATCCGATGTAGGATGTGACAAACACCCCTCCATTCAGACACAATGTCCTCATTGTGTCCCATGGGATTACAGGGCTAAATAGACAAACACCCCATACAGGGACAAACGGAATAGACCCCCATATCAGGGTCTGAGATCGGATCTGATACCATTTATAACGATCCGACCCAACAATGTAGATGTTATCCGCTTCGGGCCCAAGGGGTCCTCGGGGCTTTAAAACGCGTCTTTTAGGTTGAGGCCCATACTTATATACTATCAGGAAGTTTCTCCCCTATCCGATGTGGGATGTGACATACACTTTAATGGGTCCAGTGGAATATGCGGATCATCTAGCACCTATCCATATATCTGCTTTTGCCCTGATGATAATAAATCTTATCCACTTTTGTGTCCCGAAAAAGGTATGTTTCCCTTGTTTTTGCATTCCCATCAGATTGCTACGCATCCATCAAATTGTGTGCCTGTTCTTAGTCATAAGCTTCACTGGGGTTTATGGGCTTGCGTGGCCGAATTGATGATTGGAGACCACATACACAAGTTTTAGTCTATCTGAACGAATCATTGCTTAATGAGTTTTCCTGGCACGAGGCCTTTTGTTTTCCATTCTTAAAGCATCGATTCAAATTCCAAGTCAATTGAACATCAAATCCACAAGGAATCACCCATCTCATTAGCCTCTATATGGCTTTGCCCCAGCACCAGGACATTTTCTTCGGCCAAATCTTCTCGTTCAAATTTAAGGGTTGTTTTTATTATTAATTTATTACTAGGTGATCTTTATATGCGTTTTCCTCTCTAACAATTTCATTTAAAATAAGAAAGGAAAAAGGGAGGAAAATATATTACATATCTTCCTTATTACCAATTATTGATTAAGTCATTGTCAATCTTTTGCCTAAAAAATTATCTTGACTTGTCATGTCAATTTATCATGCCTTTATTGGATTATTCTTCAACTGTTCATCACCTAACATTGTTGGACACTAACATTCATTGAATCATTGTTGCGCATCTTTGCCTATCGCCTATGGTTTGATTTTCATTTTAATTTTTTCAAGCGATTGGGTAAAGAAAAGAAAAATGGATGTAATTTTTATTGTACGCAAGATGTTTTTAAATTACAATTTTAATTTCAATAAATTGTCATCTCCATATAATTTCAGAATTTACATCATTTAATCAGAGCATAAGAGACATTCAAAATAAAATTGTGCTAAATTTAGAATACGCATGATGCAGTAATGTCGAGCAGCGTCAATCAAACATGAGAGCTAGCTCTCTCAGACACACACACACTATATATATATAAAAATAAATTTTCTTTAATTATCAATGCTCCCATGAAAAATCATTAATACCCACTTCAAACCTTTAAAAAAAACTTTATACAAAGTCAAGAAATATGAATAGAATCGTGATTACAAAAAACCCATAATTATAGCCTTTGTCATGTTCAAATTACATAGTTATATTGTGAGTGTTTTTTACTTTTGAGAATATAAAGAGGCAAAGCCAAAGAGGAAGAAAAAAACGGAAGGAAAATTTTATAAGTTTTTTTTGACAAGGTTTTTTATTATTTATCTTTTTAAATTTCATTAAAATATTATATGAATAAATGATAAATTTATGTGTTCTTCATTTTAAGTTTATTATTCATAATAATAATGTTAATTTATATTTAATATTAAATTTACTATATATTTTTTTATTTGTTATTAAAGTTTCATATTCCAAGTTGTTAACATTATATTTCTTAATTTATATAATATTTTGTAAAATATATTATATATGTTATGATAATGATCAATGAATTTATTGAAATGTTTTGTTGGTGTTATAATATTTTGTATTTATATTAAATTGATACCTTAATTTTGAGAGTTTGTTATGAAAATTGAAATACATATATTATTATTGGAAATTATAATTAGAATTTTACATTTTTCATATTGGAAAAAATATTATAAAGTTTGTTATATAATGAATCATATATTTGTTGGAATTTATTTTGACTTTTTTTTATTCATACTAATATCATATATTAAAAATCTTTAATTTCTTCGCTAAAAAAAAATCTATATATAATATATTATATATAAAAAGGATAGATGTATAAAAATAAAATTGTATTTAAAAATATTATAGAAAAAGTTTATTATTAATTAAATATCATTTTATTTATTATTAAATTATGCATGTCCCTCCTGAACTAAAATTCTGGCACCGCACTCTCTCTTTCTCTATATATATGTATGGAGTGGCCTTTTTTTTCTTTTTCTTACATTTGTGTGGCCTTGGCTTAGGGTGTCAGTTGACTACCACGTCGACTACTTGGCGAAAATCTATACGCGTCTCGCTGTTAAAGTTATACAAGTAAAAATGGCCGCTTGGAGCTGCATCAACACTCATCAAATATACTGACTATATTTCAATAGTTGACTCACAAAATTTATCATCGACCAAATATATCACATGGTTCAAGAGTTTTGTACATTTTCTCTTAATACAAATACATATTAAAATCTACAATTTGTATATATTATCTAGCAATGTGTAATCGACTTTTTCTTCAAAATCGGTCTCTAAGAAGAATGAGTCTTCTCGAACACCCACATTACTGAAAAATAATATCCTCGACGAAGGGTGAGCTATCGTGATGGTGGAATCACCTAAATGGAGTTCTTGCTATAAAACAAGTGCGTATGTCTGATGCTCCAATTTAAACACAAACTCAAATGCATCGTGATCCTACTTAAATGTTTACATGTCCATTCTCATGTCTCGAGTCCTCAGAGCTCACTCACACTTGCACAAGAAAGCCATGTATGAGAAAATAATCATTTTCAAAACAAAACTTGTTGTTCTTGAAAATATACTACGAAATGTCGGTAAAAATATCAGGACTACCCTCGAGGCCAGGTGGTTGGTGAGCTTTCGAAGCTGATCATAGTCCTCATCCGAAATGATCATTTGGCCCATCTCCCAACCCAATTCTCGGAAAATCATCTGTGAAATTCCTTTCGCAACCATGTTCGTTTTTCAGAAAATTCATGTCATGCACTAACACCTAATCTCTAGGTTACAGGTGCGTATGTAAGAAAATACAATTATCTTGAATTTAAAAACCCATTTATACAATATATATATACCAATATATTAATTATACAACATTCTCAAATTTGCAATTCACACATGTAATTCAACAATATGGATCAAACAACACCCAAATTAGCTCACTTGAGCAATTCACAATTTCATCTCCAATGACCATATACTCACAATTATATTCCATATAATTGAGTAAATCACAATTTCATCTCCAATGGCCTATACTCACAATTATATTCCATATAATTGAGTAAATCACAATTTTATCTCCAAAGTCCTATACACCAAAACACAATTTATTTCATAAATTATTAAACAAACACCCCGAACAGCCCACGATCACGAGACATCCCGAGTGGCTCAAAAAATTCTCAAAGAGTACTTTCACACTTCGGTTCCAGTTGGGACCGATCAAGCTTGTTCCCCTCACGGCCTCAAACCAACACAAGCATTTACAAAACACTTAAACAAGGGGTTAAACAAGTAGGATAAAACCCCTACCTAACGGAGTTTGTCAAAACTCAAACTTTTTGGTGTCCACGCGTAGCTCTCATTGCGTAGAGTCCAGCTTTGCCTTTAGCAGAGGAATGAAATCAAACGGTCCAGTTACTATAGATAGAAGAAAAGAAGAAAAGAAATAAAAAAAAATTAAAATTCTCCCACCCTCTCTCTCTCCACCTTCTGACGAAAATGCCTGCCTTTTTACTTTTATCCACTTTTCATGATTTTCATTTTATTATTATTATATTATATTATTATTATTATTATTATTATCATTTGGATAAATGATTTCTATTGCCCCATTCTGGTCCATTTCTTTCCCGAAAAATTTTATTTCTTTTCAGTTCACTTTATTTTAAATGAACTTTAACTTTCAACTTGATTTTAATTAAGATTTTAAAAATACAAGCCAGCAGAATCCTTGGCGATTTATCACTTTCGAAATTCGTAAAATATTCTAAGCGTCTCGAGAATTGACAAAACTTTTACGGGTCACTAGATTTGAGGCAATTTAGCAACGCAATCTATTTCGTCATCCGAGATCTAGAAATTTTCGGTTTTCAAATTCTTAGTTTTCTACTTTTTCGAGGAAAAATTGAATTTTCTCGGATTTTATCTATTTATTCTCCATAACCTTTTAACTTTGGAAATATTATTTTGGAGGGCTGTATTTCATAATTCTTAGAAAGTTATAGAAAGTTACACATATATTAAGATTACAATTGAAGCGATTTATACCATTGAGATTTGACAAACACCGCCAGTAGCTCTGGTCGCCATGATAATAGGCTTCATAGGGATTGAGTGCATAATGGCTCTCATGGGAATGGAGTATGTGATAGTTCATGCGGTGGTCAATGTTGAAAGGTTCGGCTAAGTCTGATTATTTGTTGAAGATTGAGCCTTTGCAAACTCTGCCTACTTCGACTAGGCTTTGGTTGGCGAGTCCGAGAAATGATATGCTTGATGTGATTAGGCCTTGGGCAAGTGATACGGGGTGTTCCTCTCTGGATGCTCAATATAGGTGTGTTAGGGGTTGGGCTTGATACATTGGGCTTGGGTCCTCTTATGATGGGCTTCTGTCCATGCTTTGACTATTTGAAATTAGACTTATCTCATCGCACACTCCTTTACCACTTGAGGCACACCCCTTGCTTAATTAATGGATAATTGTAATATGTGAATATACAAGTCATCATTTGGATAAAATAACGGTTACTTAAACTTTATTGCATTGCAAATTAATAGCTCATTTTGGTTAAACCTACGAAAGAAAATGAGTTTTCATAGATTTATTGAGAAATTTTATTAAATGTTGATCAATAATTAATCAAAGAAAAACCTTTAAAAAGATGAAAGAAGTAACTAACCCATTTCTACATATATTATAATATTACATGATATCCCGAAAATATCATGTAAAAATTATCAAATATGCTTAATATTAAAAATAATTTACTCAACTTAAAAAGACAACATATGTAATTATTTTTATTTACATAATTTTTTTATGAAATTTTAAATAAATTTTCAATAATCAATGAAATAAAATTTGACACATAGTAATTAAAATTAATTTAAATAATCAAATTAATATAAGAGTTAAGCTTGAATTGTTTTTACACTTTCTAATTAATCACTGGCGACTGCACTTGTCAAAATGAATAATAAAACATAAAATTAGGTGAAAACAGCTTCGGCTTGTCAAAATCCCAGTCTTAAAACATAAAATTAGATGAAGAAAACAACTTAGCTAAGAATAAGAAACTAGTAGTATTACTTGGGTTCACATAGGATCGATCCTTGGTTATTTTTCCATTTGAGTAAGTTTCCTAATGTATAGATTTTTTGTTGCAGAATCTCCGAACATTTCAAAGAAAATCATATTGGGTAATCCTCTCTTCCTATGCACTTGTTTGTTTATACTTATATATGCATGTACCAAAAATTTTCTAAACTACCTGACCTCCTTCCTCTCTTTTAATTCTGATATTTCTTTGTAGGAGGAGTTAGGATGTGTGCCACTTGACATTCTTATAATCTTCGGCTTCAAAAGAAAAACAATAGAACATAGGCTAATGCTGAGATCGCACGCTAATCAAAACATTGAGGAATTTGTTAGGAATTGTGGATCTCAAGCTCCCAAGAGGTATAGTTATTCAGATATTAAGAAAATGACTAATTCATTTGGGATAAATTAGGCGAGGTGGTTATGGTGGGCGTTTACAAAGGCAAGTTAGGTAATGGTTTGCCTTGTTGCAGTGGCTCCTCAACACATCCAAAGGGAATGAGTAGGAATTCATCAGTTGCAAGCATTCGCTGGACTTCTCATGTCAATATTGTTAGTCTTTTGGGGTTTTGCTTTGAGTGTGGCAAAAAAGCTCTCATCTATGAGTTTATGAGCAATGGGTCTCTTGAAAACTTTCTATGTAGCGAAACCCCTTTGAAAGCCGATAAACACTTGGGATGGGAGAAGTTGTACCAAATTGCAGTTGGGATAGCTAGAGGACTTGACTACTTACATTGTGGGTGTAGAACAAAGATATTGCATTTTGATGTGAAACCTCACAATATCCTTCTAGACCAAAATTTTACTCCCAAGATCTCTGATTTTGGGCTTGCGAAGTTATGCCTACCAAAAGAGAGTATTGTATCAATGTCAATAGCTAGAGGAACCATTGGGTATGTTGCTCCAGAAGTATTCTATATAAATTTTGGTCGAGTCTCCCATAAATCGGACGTTTATAGCTATGGAATGATGATTCTAGAAATGGTTGGAGGAAGAAAAAAGGGCAATGTGTCACAAACTCACTCTCTAGACCCCATCATCATAAGGGAAGGATCCCTCAATGGGCACAAGAGAGCCCCTCAAGCCCATATATAAGGAGAGGGAATGTTCTAGAGAGTGATGGAGACTTCTTTGACTAGAGTTATGTGGAAGGTTCCTGTAACATCCCGAAATATACCCTAGTCGTTTTTGACATGTTTAGGGTATTTTGTAAGCGTAATTTGAATGTTTCGTGAGTTAAATGCAAGCAATGAAACTTAAGACCAGGAAATTTACAAGATTTAAGGATAAAATCGTAAATTGTCCAAAAAGGGACTTAAAAGTCATAAGTTAACAAGATTGAAGAGACTAAAATGAAATAGGAAATTGGAATACTAATGAGCAAAAGTTGGAGGACCAAAAGCAAATAAAAACTTAACTTAATGGGTTTTTGAGAGCCAAAAGCAGAGGCTTAAGAGATATTTTGATTTAAAGACCAAGAATTGGTCTCATTTTTTTGAAGAAGAAGAACAAGCGAGTGGAGGGAGAAGAGAGAAGGGAGAAGAAGAAGAGGAAGAGGGAGAGAAGAAGAAGAAAGCAGAAAGCCAAAGAGTATGGAAACTAACCTTGAGTATGGGTGTATGGATCTATGGAATTTTAAGGCTTTGTATGGTTAATAGCTTGTCTCCAAATCTAGGGTTTTGATATAATTGCATCCTAACCTTAGATTTCTTGAAATTAGGGTTGGTAAAACCCTAAATGGAATCAAGAGTAGAAAATCCTCCCTTTGATGTTGGATTCATGGTTAAATGGAAAGAAATTGAGTTAGGGTTTAGAACAAACCCTAACAAATCTTGGTGCTTGGTTTGTGTATGGGTTAAGACCCATATTAGAGTTGTTTGGGAGTATTCATGAAAGGTTTTGAAGAAACATATGTATTGAAAGATGATTATAAGGTTCTAAATCACCATTTCAAGATGAATTTGGAGTGGTTTTTATGTGTTTATGGATTATTGGGTTGATTTGGGTATCAACACATGGAAAAATGGGAGAAAAATACACATTATGGGCATTTTTCGGTGACCTGTACCGGTACACCCTGCTCTATTTTGACCAGTGTTCGTATTTTAGCAATAACTTGCTCATTTCTTATCCGAGTTGAGTGATTCAAGTGGCTATTTAAACTAGACTTCAGGAATCAAGCATCCGGGAAATAGACATTGTCAAATTCTGCTCTAAGTGGTCCAGAAATTCACTCGAAGCAGGATATAATCCGACCAAATTCTGCCTTGGTTTTGATCATAGAGTAGTCAGGGTTGTTTGGACGTGGCAGTTTCGGTGCTCGATTTGGGTGATTCAGTTGGAGAGAACCCTTAGCACCTTAGCTTCAAATGAATACAAAGGACAAGGTCAGGTAGTAAAAGTTAAGCCTCCTGAAAAAAAAAAAGAAATTCAAAATTGTTCTAATTAATCGGAATTAGTAGCTAGTTTGGCATGAAAATGCCATAACTTTCGTCGAATGATTCAATTGGAATGATTCCAATTTCTAAGAAAAGTAGATGCATCGAGACGAGAATACATGAGCGATGTGTGAATACATCGATATTCTGTATAAGTATATGAAATATGAAAATGAAGGCTGAAACATGAACATGAACATGAAAAGCAATATGTCATGAACACAGAAGGTAATAAAGATAGGTTATGAGTTCCAAAAGACATATGATCATATGACTACCTAGGACCAAAAAATGAATGAGTGGACGTCCTATTGGTGCTACGGCACTCCTGTTGCGTGGGTAGCCACGTTTTGATTGGTGCTCCGGCACTCTTGCTGGTGCTACGACACTCCTGTTGCGTGACCGGCACGTCCTGATCGGTGCTCTAGCGCTCTTCTTGCGGTCTTCACGACACTCATGTTACGTATTGTACCTTGAATTACTTATTATCTTTGCGTCCTACTCATTTCTTATGATTGATCTAAGTAGTCAGATAGACATATGATAAGACACTTGAATAAAGATAAGTTAAAGATGCGAGATGTACCTCTTGTATACGTGCAGTAGTACTACGGGTACTCACATGTCTGAGTAATCTCTGTACCCACGGTACTCTCGTATCGATAAAATAAGTATAAGTTATGTGGCTGCAGAACTCGTATCGGTAAAATAAGTTAAGTTCTATAATATAAGTATAAGTCCCGATGAAATGCCTGCGGGTACCTCAGAGCAAGTGTAACTCTTTGAACTGATTATGATTTAAACCAATAATACATTTGTTATTGGATATGTTACGAATCTTTTGTATGAATCCAGGTATATGTATACATTTGTGATCCGTATCTGCTATGGACTAATGTCCATATCTGAAATGTATCTGCATAAGTCTGATCTGACCTTGCATGTGATATGATTACGATGCATTGGAGCTTATCATACCTACGGGTACCTTCGCACATGAATAAGATCCGTAAGACCAGTATATACTCTGTAAGACAAGCATAAGATCTGAAATACATGTATTAGTTTTTTAATACAAGTATAAGATCCGTAAGACCAGTATATGCTCTGTAAGACAAGCATAAGATCTGAAATACATGTATTAGTTCTGTAATACAAGTATAAGATATGAAATACAAGAATAAGTTCAGTAATACAAGTATAAGTTCCGTAATGCCAGGATATGCTTCATAGTACAAGTTTAAGATACGAAGTACCAGTATAAGTTCTGTAGTACTTACGGGTACTTCCGTATAAGGATAAGTTCCGCAATACCAGTATACGTTCCGTAATCTCTGTGATACCTACGGGTACCTCCGAACAAGTGTAAACTCCGTAGTATAAGTATAAGTTCTATAAACTCCTACGTGAGATCTGAGATAAAGATAAGTACCAATACGTGTTTAAGTATTTATGTATAAGCATAAGTTATGTAACTCCTATGGGAGATCGAAATAAGTATAAGCTTGAGATAAGTATAAGTACATGTATAAGCTTTCGATCTGACTATACGAGAAGTACGCTATAAGTATAAGATCGAATGTTATAAGTGTAAGATCTAGAGATGCTATAAGTATAAGATCAGAGATACTATAAGTATAAGATCAGAATACATGATATAGAATCGAATGCTATAAGTATAAGACAGGATATAAGAATAAGTTTGCTGTAATTATAAGATCCCAGGCATGGAATAAGTACGCCATAAGAGTAATTCTTTGAGTAAGTATAAGATTGTTATAAGTATAAGTTCAGTCTTGAAGTAGATGAGAGATCACAGACAAGCAAGTTTGTTACAAGAACATTTATGTATGTAAATATGTGATATGAACTCGAGATTCGATATACATTCTTGTTATACGTTATTTGTGTTTTGTATAAATTATGTTTCCCGCTGCGCGTAAAGCATACGGGTTCTGTCAGTGTAGGTACGGAGAAGACATCACAACTCAGCATAATTTGAGGCCTTACACTTGTAAGGAGTTCACTACATGTAGGTTCCGTGCTCTGAGTTGTAAATGTAAAAGTATAGTTTTTGTATTTGTAAATGGGACTCGGTAAATGTGTATAGATTTGATGGACACCACTCCGGTGGTAGTTCTTATGATATGTTTATGACATTTTAATTATGTTATAAGATGTGGGCCATACCCACAGGTATCAGTTCGGCTTTTAAAAAAAAAATCAGGCGAAAGTCCCGATGTAGCAGTGCAGCGCCCGAACTTCGGTTTGGGATCATGTCCGAATTCGGACGAGAATCGAGTGTGATTCAGGCGAATCTTGGAGAAGTCTCCTGAGTGAAGATCTTGGAAGTGTCACATGCGTAGGAAGAGTGTGGAAGAATATGGAAGGATGTGGAAGACCATGGAATGTGAAAGAAGTAGTCTAGGTCTTCCATAGTAGTCTTATAAATACTTGTACATGGTAGAACATTCTAAGTGCCTAGGTTAATGAAGAACCTTCTTGGGTTCACTTCATTGATGTGTATACAAGGAGGTGGTGGCCTCATTTGCAGCCCACTTAACTCAACTCAACCAACCACGAGTTGAGCCTCTTAGCATTGTAAAGGTTTCTTTCTTTGTATCTGAGTTTCTTCCTTCAAGTGTTCTCTTGGGTTCATTGCTTCCAGAGTGGGTAGAAACCCAAGGCACAACAGCCCAGTAGCTGGGAGAGGTGACTGCGCAACATTGAGGGCAGGTTATCTAGTGCCACATAGGGCTTAAGCGGGAAGGCAAGTCGTGTGTAGTTAAAGCATCAGAGTTTAGTTGTGACGTGTGGGAGTAACTTGGAGAATACGATGGTGGGCTCTCATGTGGAGGAAGGTTGCGAGCAAGTCCGGGGTAAGAACTCTAGTCCTTCTACACGGGGTTGGAAGGACAAGTCTCGTGATGCCATTCTAGCAGGAAGATTAGTCGGGCTGGGTTGAGTGTGCGAGACAAGGAGGGATGGACCTTTTGGGCAAAGCATGGGAGGTCGTGGAGGATCTCGGGGTGCAGATCCAGGACCCAGAGAGGGGATGCAAAGCTCGCCGGTTCACGTGGTGTCACACGAGGAGTTTATGACTTTTCAAGACAAGGTCTTGAGTATGCTCGCTAGCTTGGAGTCAAGGGTGGAGGTCTTAACCAAGCATGAAGAGGAGCTGAGGCATGAGGTGGCCATTTATAAGACAACATTGTCATTTCGGGTTGTAGGCACTCAGGGCTCAGAGGTGGAAGGTACCAAAGCCACACATTCAAGTGAGCAGCAGGATGCAAAGTTAGGCAGCTGCATGGCACATGGAGAGTGCTGAGGCGATGTACGGCAGATGAGGCGATAAAGATACATGCTTGCTCGCTGCCTCACGATATTATTCTATGTGATGGCGTGAGTTCCTAGAGACAGAGAAGGGGGCGTGCACCATAGACACATGGGCGAATTTCAAGAGAGAAATCAAAAGCATTATCTTGGGAGGATAATGAATACTTGTAGGAGAAGATCGAATATCACTGAAACATGCGGGGTCGTCTGTGACTATGTAAAGTTCTCCTCATGTGCTTGGCTCAGGTATAGATGAAAGCTCTTCTCTTTGAGATTCATGGACAACGCAAAAGATGGGCGGAGCGAGGAAACCCAAGGAGAGAGTGCGAGGACTGCCGGCTGCAATGGTCGCGAATCCTTGATGGATTAGGAAAACCAACTCCTCACGATGTGAGGGGCTCGAGTTAGCCACAGCGCAGTGGGGAGGAATTTTCCACTGAGGTTTTCAGAAGATAGTAGAGGCCTGGATGGGGGAAGGTGCCCGTGGTTACGCAATGTGTGGTAGGGCAAAGGAGTGCTGGTTAGGGAAGAAAGGCAGCGAAGCTGACCCAGGGTCTGTCTTCAAGGCGAGTGCTTCTACATGCGATGGTCACGCATTTACAATGAGGAGATGTTCTAAAGGAAGCGCTGAGTGCCTTGTCAGAGAAAAGTGAAGGAACTGACGGAGGATCCTTGCCTGGATTTCGTTTGGTGTTAGAAATGCCCTCCAGTCAGTTGCCCAAAACCAATCTGCAAGGGAGCGGCGAAACGACGGAAGCCAATGAACCCGCGGATAAATCCGCCGGGGTAGGGAAGTCGATAGGCAAAGGTCGTGCTCAGACTCGACCAAATGCAGGTACTAACAAAAATTTGCTTCGATGAAAGAGGAGGTAGAGACTATCCTAGGTGAGCAGGTCTGCTAGGCTGTGAGTCTCATTTGCGAGTACTGGTCCGATTGGAAGGGGTCTGCAGTGAGGCTAGTTGGGAGCGTGGATCTCATTGACGGATCATGATTAAGACGACCCGGTTTAAGGCTAGGAATGTGACGGGGTCGTCGATGGCATGGTGGGGAGAGTATGCGAACTCAATCACCACAGACTGTCATCGCAGGGAAGGAATCCCTCGTAGGCCTGAGGCCTCGACGTATATCAAGGAGAGGGAATGTTCTGAAAGTGATGAGACCACATTGAGTTATGTGGAAGGTTCTAGAAGACCCTGGAGAAGTCTACTGCATTTATGAGAAGATGGAAGTATGTCACACATGTGCGAAGAGTGTGGAAGAGATATGGAAGGATGTGGAAGACCACTTAGGATATGGGAAATGTGCAGTCTTCCATGGTAGTCTTGTAAATACATGTACATGGTAGGGCAATTCTAGAAATTTCACAAGTTAGTAGGGAACACTTCATGGGTTACCCTTCCATTGATGTATATAAGGAGGTGGTGGCCTCATTTTCAAACCACCCACCCAACTCAACCAACCACCAAGTTGAGAGTTTCTTTAAGCATTGTAAAAAATTCTTTCTTCAATAGAGAGTTTCTTTGCTTCAAGTATTTCTCTTGAGGTTAATTAAACCCCCAGTGTGGTAGAAGCGAGCATAGGAAGTAAAGGCAGAAGCGAAGGTTGACTCACTTAACGTCGAGGGACAATTGTTTAAGTGCTACGGGGCTTAAAGTAAGGACTAAGTCGTGACCAAAATGGCCTGATGGACAATACCAGGTGGACTTATATTTTCTCTCATTGGTTATAAACATCGAGCAACGGGAAGCTAATCTAGGAGTACTAGGGGCGTTGAGCAAGAGGAAATGAGATTGAGAGATGTGTTAGTGGGTTTTTATAAAGTGCATCTGGATGAGTCATCGCATAGGCCTGGCCATAGGCCAAGGTGATTGAAATGTTGGAAGGAAACGTCGAAGCCTTGCAAATCCCACCAAAACCTTTTCTTATCTCTTCCTCCTCAAGGTTTCATGATCTTGTCTTTAAATGGCTTGCTATCATAATCATGATTACTACAATTTTGTGTATTCATTGTTAATCAATCAAACTAGTTGATAAGTAACACCATTCATGAAAGATTTTTATTAATCGGATTATTATTTGCATTACATCAGTCCTTCAATTAATGACTTAGGTATGGATTATTAATTTTGGAAAAAATCAAACGTATTACATATTTAAAGCTAAATCTTGCTACTAGAATGGTGTAGCTTTTACTTAGTGTTTTATAATGTCCTCATTCCCCATACTTGATTCTTGGCAGCTAAATCACGTCCTACCTTTATTGTTTGAATACATGAGTAGGGTTTCATTGCACTTTTTATTTTCCTCTTTCTGCTCCCATTCATGGGATTTTTCCTGAGTTCAACTTCATCCTTCCTCCACTGGCTGCATCTTACATGTTTTGATCTTCACTTCTTTTCTCCCATCATTTCCTCCTCTCTACCGCCATATATTAAACAAACTCCCTTTTGTTTGACTTTGATGGGCATGAATGGGGAAAATTGAACACCTACCCCGGGTCTACGGTCATCAACTTTGAGCATTCATGTTATCATTCTTTCTTATTGGCCTTGATGGAGGTGGATATGCCATAGGTTGATTACCTAGAAATGTTTATCTAAAGATTGTTACATTGAAGAATGTGTTGCAGTCTAAACCTTCTTTGTTTGTCCCCGATCATGGACATGGGTTCAGCAGTTTTCAAGTACTTCAACTATGAAATGGTGCCAATCACTCGAGACTTACATTTTCACTCCAGTCGATTCACCAGAATTTTACAACTTTTTCTTGCACTATGGATAACAAGTTCCACCAGGCTAATTTAGCAACTCACACATGGTAATGCCCAGCAGTGACTTGCAGAAGATGGGGAAATAGGGAGAGCAGTTGAGATTTGTTTGAGAGAAGAGTAGATGCGATTACTCACTTGATAAAGGTCGGAGAAACGGACATGCACGGAAAAAAACCTTGATGGATGTTAGCATCTGAACATATACTTGAATTGAATTCTGAGGGGTTTTAGTTCGCTCGAGAAGTCTAAAAAATTCTAAACATCTAACAAGTTTAAAGAATGTAAACTTACTATTTCTCATCATAGGATACTATTTCGGCCTCTCTAATTTTTGTTCGGAGGGCTGGAATAGATTCTCTAGGTTTTGGTAGGCCTTTCGGTGGTTCTAGAAGAAAGGAGAAGAAAAAGAAAGAAAAAGAAAAAGAAAGAAAGAAGAGAGAAAGAAAAAGAAAAGAAAAGAAGAAGCTCTAATGGAATCCTCGCATCGGGACACTGCTAGAATCGTGAGGCTTTGATGTTATGCTTCTTGAGCTCCCTTTCCATCTTTTTTTTTTTTTTTTTTTTTATAGCGACGCTACTGCTTCTTCTTCTTCTTCGGCCCCTGCTACTACTTCTTCTTTGGCCTCTGCTCAGTATTTGATTCGGACAAACTATGTAGCCTTTTTAATGACAGCTTAGTTTGTAACTTGTAGGACATAGATAATGATGGATGCCCGTTTGTACAGTCAATAAATCATTACTTCTTTGAAATTTATATGCTATTCTATCATGTTGCCTGTACCTTATTTTCTATCTCATTTCGAGGCGGTCGTTGGCCATTGGCTAGGGTGATAGTTGATCAGGAGAGTGGGCGACTTTGGGGTGGGGGCCCAACGGGTTAGGATAATAGGAAGGCCCAGCAATCGGGCCCATGTTAAACCATCGTGCCACCCCAGGAGATGGGCGTCGTAAGAAGCGAAAGCAGTAGAAGTGAGGGGTCAATGTCGCATTCAATACTCAGTGAGTCCTAAAGTTGTGTTTGTAGACTGTGTTTGGTTTTTTAGTCTCTTATTCTTATCATTCTCGGGTTTACCTCCTCCATGATTCAAAATCTTACGCAAATATCTTTGTAGCGACTTTGCGTTCTTTTGAATCGTTAACTGGGACACTTGCACAGTTCCACGCTTTGGTAATTACTACTTTCCGCCCAGTAGATATATTTGAATCTCCGTTAATGGCCTTTTTCCAGCCGTGGGAAGGTTTAAGGTGAGGGTAGGTCCAGAACCTATTAAACCTGGGCAGTTTTCGCCCAGGTTTGATGGTTTTAAGTTTTTAACCCGTTTGTTATGTGGCCTAGGGCTGATACTAGTTCTCTCCCCTCCATCTAATCACGCGTAGAATGACGGGGTGAAGAAACTGCAAGTGGCGGGTGTAAGCGGGGCATACCGTGGAGCAGCGTTCTGCAGCAAGCGACATCGTCTAATCCTTAACAATGGAGGAGTTGAGAACCTCTTTAAGATCCCCAGATAACATTGACTTGAAGTTGATGAAAAGTCGGACGAGTCCGCTTTGGGTGGAGAGCACAATGCCGTGTTTTGCAGGCAACTCCGCGGCTTGAGACCGTTCAGTGCCTACACCAGTGTAGATTCTGCATTTTACCCGGGCACCTCAGGCCATATCCATCCCGATACTATCCGGATATTAACCCGGTTATAAGCGTGCTAAATTTCTTATACCAACTGACCTTTTCATTTGGTGAGATTTGTTTATCTATTCCGTAAGGCGGTCGAAGGTGGCTGGTTATCTATGTTAGTCGAGAATCGTAGTTCTGCGCGATTTCAATGACCGGACTCCTCGTTTACCCCAAGGCGGCGAAGGCGCGACACCACAGTAAGGGCCACGGGATAGAACCGCGGGTTCCACTAAGCTACTTTAAGTTAGCTAGTCCTGCAATCTTTTCAAATTAATGCGGTAATGCATTTGGATTTGCGGCGTGTATGTGTAAGTTTTTATATGCTGTGATTATAGATTATTGGTGCGAGAGGAAGAAATTTGGAAGGGTAAATTTGAGGTGGGTGGGTGGAGAAAGCGAAACCGAAAGATTAATGGCTGTTGGAATTTCGGCGAGAACGCCATTATAAGGTTCTCCTGACTTTAAAGAACTTAGCTGACGTTAGGTGCAACCCGACTTGCTTTCTGACCTCCTGTGATCCCCGCTGCCCGAGTCGTTGGCCAGAACTTATTTGTTATCTTGATCTGCTGCGGCAGCCATCAAGTGTGCGCATCAACATCGGAGGAGATGGCTCAAGCGAATTAGAGATCATTCTTTCGGTCCCGGGTGGGAACTCGTTTGCCTCTCTCTAATAAGCGGGGGGTTACGACCGACTCAACCATCATAGGCGTAGTAAAGGGTGGTCCACACGAGCGCTTTGCACTTTACCTAGCGGGGAAGAGTGCTTTGGGATGCTAAAGTTAGCGAAGAAGCGGCCGAGGCGGATCTTGCTGACGCAGTGAGACTTTATCCTTGGGTCCGTCCACAGATCGGCTGACCCTCGGATTTTGAAGAAGAAGAGGAAAAAGGAGGTGTGTGGGTTCCTTGACATTATGCCGCCGGGGAGTGGAAGCGGCAAGAAGATCTTCTTGCGGGAGCGAGCCATTTGTTCCTCAAATTTGTCCGAATTATTTGAAATTCATGACTAGTCGTTAAACGAGCAATTATTATTCGGTTCGCCCAGACGAGGATCAACGATGCAACCGGCATAAAGGGACGGCGTCAGGAGCGATTTGGCTTGCCGTCCAGCGTTTCAAGCGATCCTTCATCCTGCTCCAGGGTTGGGAGCTAGTCGGGCAGTGCAGGTTACCGTCTTGGTGAAGTAGAAGCTTCGGGCCGGGATAATAGCAATTCCTATCACGCGCTCGTGACTCCCAGTGGAGGTATGGCTCGAGATGGAAGACGTTAAATGCATTGTCCGTCGTTGGACGCCTTTTATGAGGCGAATCCAGCGGTGACCGTCTAAGCAGTTTACCAATAGGAGATGCTCGGATGCGATCTTGCCCGAGGAGGCTAAGCGGTGTAGGCGAGATTTACTGTGACCATTCTCTTGGCACTAATAAAGAAGACCTCCGGCATCCTGGTGGCGAGATTGCGGAATAGATCAATCGCAACTACATCCAATCATCTTTGGTAAGATAGTAGGCCCATATTTATAACACTAGCAACGAGGACAGTGCGGCAGCGTTCTTAATATATTTCCTACGTCAGGCAATCGAGCCATCAGAACATGGCCCATGACATCATGACTTTGAACTCCGGCTGAGAGACGCGGAGAGGCTTCGGCTTTTTGTTCAGTCAAGGCTTTCTGATTAGGAGGCGCTGGATGCCTCTTTGAAGGAGGCTCAGCTTTCTTCCCGACGCTGGGAGTTGGAAGCCAAAGAGGCTATGGAAAGGCGGTCGGGCCAAAACAAGCCGCGCCTTGGCGTGAAGCGGCTATGGCGGTTGAATTGATGCCATGAGTGGTGCCGGGCTCAGTAGAAGCCGGTAGCTTGCTGAATGTCTTAGTAGGCGCCACGTAGAGGATGCTCGTTTGGCGGTCCGGCGTGGTACCCAGTAAGCCGTCGCCCTTGGAGGCCGTCGAAGGCGTATGAAGAGAATGGTCGTTTGGATGAGCGGTATCTTTGCTAATGCATTTGGGGTTACGGGGGGCGATTTTGCGACTTTCTGAGAGAAGACTTCCGCATATAAGATGGCAATGGAGGCGGAATTTGATGCGAGCAGTGACGTGATCTTCAACTACGGGTATGGCTGCTGTGCATTTGTGCACAACATATGTGGGAGTGAGCCTCTGATCCCCATCGGGATGCCAAACACGTCGACTCCTCTGACTCTTGAATTTTTGTGAATCTCATTTGAGCTCTTCATCGTCTTTCGCGGTTGAGCTGCATTTGAGACTTTGAGAAGATTTGTCGATAAGGATCTCGACCGGCGAGGGTGGAGTAAATATTCCGTCGGGGTCCCCAGCTAGATCAAATAAGGAACCCAATGTTGTAGTCGAGGGCTAAGGCTCGAAATTATCACTCCTTTCGTCGGCGCTTTCTTCTAAGACACTTTACTTTTCCAGTTCTTGTATCTTGACGTCCCCGAAAGGCATTTTATTTTCTGCTTTTTGGGTAAAATACTTCCTCCCGACTTAGCCAAGTGGCGTAGGGTTATAATCGCCCCGATTGGACGGGATATTTGTGCAGCCAATACACGCTGAATTTTATCTTGAGTTGAGTGATGTGCTCCAAGAGTGCGGCGCAAATTAGATAATGGGCGATAGGTCTCAACATCTTGTGTCATCAGTTCTTAAGTAGACAGCAAGATATTGACTATCTTGGGCGGATAGGTCATTTACTGCAAATCATCCGGGCTTAGGTTGACCAGGTTAGATGTTATCGGCGGGGTACGGATAGGTCATTTCCTGTGTCATCCAGGCTTTAGGTTGACCAGTTAGATGTGATCTAAACTGGGCCGGACAGGTCATTTCCTATGCCATCCGAGCTTTAGGTTGACCAGTTAGATGTGATCTAAACTGGGCCGGACAGGTCATTTCCTGTGCCATCCGGGCTTTAGGTTGACTAGTTAGATGTTGTCTAAACTGGGCCGGACATGTCATTTCCAGCGCCATCCGGGCTTTAGGTTGATCAGTTAGATGTTATCTAAACTGGGCCGGACAAGTCATTTCCTATGTCATCCGGGCTTTAGGTTGACCAGTTAAATGTTATCTGAACTGGGCCGGACATGTCATTTCCTGTGCCATCCGGGATTTAGGTTGACCAGTTATATGTTATCTGGCCAGGTCGGACGGGTCATTTCTCGCCATCCAGGGCTTAGGTTGACCCGATTCGATGTTATCTATTGGGCGAACCAGGTCATTTCTTCTTATTATCACGGTTTAGGTTGACCACGCAATAGGAAAAATGGGCATTTATATGCGTTTGATATTGAATCATTCTTTATTGATAATACCTCTTAAGATGTGTGGCGTTCCACATTCTAGGTACAGGGGTTCCATCAAGTTTGTCTAAGGCGTAGCCCCGGATTCATAGAAGCTCGTGTTCTGAATGGTCCTTCAGTTGAGTTAGAACTTTCCGGTGATTAGATTGAGTTGTATTTTCGAATACTTTTCTTAGGACCAGGTCCCCTGGTTGGAACGTTTGAGGCTTGACCCGTTTATTGTAAGAATTCTGTCCCGTATTGGTAGGGCTATCTGCGGTTATACGATTCTCGCAATTCATTGACTGTGTCAAGATCCTTGATCATTAAATCTGCATTCCCTTGTTCGAGGATGTTTGTCCGGATGGTAGGCATCCTAGATTTCTATAGGGATTATAGCTTCCATCCCGTAAGTGTGAATGGGGATATCTGGTTGGTTTTGCGGGCGATACTCGGTAAGCCCGGAAGTACCCCGAGGGGAGTTCATCACTATTTACCATCATTTGAATCGACCGTTTCTTCGAGGCTATCAGGGGTTTGTTTGAGGCCTGCGCGAACCATTGCTCTACGGATACCGCGAAGGTGGGTATAGATTTTTATCTTCAATTCTGACGGAAGTTTGATGGGCAGGCTCTCAGGTGGAGTCTGATGTCGGACAATTGATCTAGGGATCTGAGCCGGCATACAATATTTCGGATAAAGCCAGGTGACATCTCTATCTTTGATCGAGGAGAATGCTGACCCCTCCCAATCCATGTCTTGAAATAGTCGTGTACGATAATTGTTTTGTTTGGGGTACAGACGTGCGAGTGGTCGGAGCTATGTCCCGATCCCAGGGCAAGGACGGGGGCTCGAGATAGAGATCAGATCTTGCACCGGCGATTTCAGGAAGGGAGCAAGTCATTGGTAGCGATCGCATTTTCTAGTATAAGTGGCGGCATCAGCCCTCATGGTTGGCCAATAGTACCCTTGAGTATGGGCCCGGTGGGCTAAAGTCCTGCCGCTAGGATGATTTCCACATATTCCTTCATGCAGTTCTGCTAACACGTAATGACCTTGCTCAGGCGTCAAGCATTTCAGATAGGGGTCGCATAAGGATCGTTTGAATAGTTGCCCATCAAGTAAGGAAAATCTAGGTGACTAAACCTGAAGTTTGTGGGCCTTATCTCTCTTACCAAGGAGCTGGCCTGTGCTTAAATATAGCGAGATGGGTTCCATCCATGAAGGGGGATTCTTATCCACCTGATTTACTTGCGAGGATGCAATTGAAGAAACTGGCTGATAATAGATAGACAGGAATATAGTTTCAGTGATTGGCAGGGTAGCAGCCACAGAAGCCGAGGCATATGTCCTTTCGTTAGAGTCCTTGGGAATATGCTCCAGCTTCCAGACCGGAAAGCTGCTCAAGCTTCTTCACGGGGATGCATATTTCACCATTCGAGTCATAAAGTTGAATTCTTCGTTAACGCCCGACCATGGCGGGAATCACTGGGCGAGAGCTGCCGTGACAGTGGCTGCTAGTTCAAGCCCGACTAAGATGGCCTCGTACTCTGATTCATTGTTAGAGGCATTAAATCCGAGCCAGATTGCTTGTTCAATCTTATCCCCGGATGGGGATTTTAACTGTAAACCAATGCCCATCCCGGTTTGTCTGGACGCCCCGTCAATGTTAAGTGTCCACCAATCCAAGCTATCCGAATGTGTTTCCGACTGGGGGAGTTCTGCTATGAAGTTTACCAGCACCTGTCCCTTTTTTGAAAGCCTTGGCTTGTATTGGATGCCATACTCGCTTAGTTCGATTGCCAAGCGAGCCATTCTTCCCGATAAGTCGGGCTTGTGTATGGTGCTTTGGAGAGGGAGGTCGGTTAGTACAATATGATAGGATCTTTGGAAATAGGGTAAAGCTTCTTAGGCGCTATGCGGGCAGGCTAAGGCGACTGCTCAAGAGGATTATACCTGGTCTCTGCATCGACTAAAGATTTGTTGACAAAGAACACAGGCCTCTGTTTTCCGTTTTCATTCTCTTTGAACAATGCGGCACTAACTGCTGTTTCTGAGATTGCCAAATAGACGAAGAGAGTTTCGCCGGTGTCGGGACTTGCGAGAATCGGGGGTTCGGCTAAATATTGCTTGATCTGAATAAAGGCCCGATCACATTCTTCAGTCTATCCGGCCCGATTATCTCCCTTAAGGGTGTCGAAAAATGGGTTTAATCGGTCAGTAAACCGGGAAATAAATCACCCCAAGGCAATTAATCGGCCCGTTAGTCGTTGCACCTCTTTTCTAGAGCTTGGGGCTGGAGACTCTAGAATGGCTTTAAGTTGGGAGGGGTTGGCCTAAATCCCCCTCTTAGTCATCATGAATCCCAGGAACCGACTTGCGCTGACCCCGAATGCACATTTTGTAGGGTTGAGTTTCATACCATAAGTCTGAGGAAGTCGAGCTCTGGCGCAAATGGAAGTAGCATGATGCTGGTTTCTCCTTGGACTTTATCAACATATCATCTATATACACTTCCATGGTTTTTTTTTTTTTTTTTTTTAGAGCAATGGCGAGGAAACATCTTGATTTACCAGTCTCACAGTAGGTGGCCACCGACATTCTTTAACCCGAATGGCATCACGTTATAGCAGAAGAGCCCGTGGGGGGTGATAAAAGATGTTTTCTCTGCATCAGGCGAGTACATGGGGATCTTATGGTAACCGGAGAATGCATCTAGAAACGATAACATGCCATGCTCGGCCGATGCGTCGACAATCTGATCTATCCGGGGTAGTGGGAAGCTATCCTTGGGACACGCGTCGTTAAGATCCGTATAGTCTACGCATACTCTCCACTTGCCCCCTTTCTTCGGAACTACCACTACGTTAGCAAGCCATTCCGGGTATTTGACTTCTCTGATAAACCCAGCCTTCAATAGGTTATCTACTTCGGCTGGATGATCGTGGCGGTCAGTGGAAGCGCCGTACTCTTTTTCCCAGCGGGTGCAGCGGATGGAGCATTCCAGCTTGTGGGAAGCGTGCCGGGGCTTATCCTGTCATGACTAGTGGGTGTAGAACATGTCGGCGTTAGCCTTTAATACTTCTGCCAATGGGCCTTTCTTCCGGTCGGGGAGAGACTAACGTGGAGTGCCTACGTCAGGGCCATCAGGCATGGATTCCGGGGGACCTGCGCGATTGATCACATCTTCCCCAAGAGTGGCGGGCGATGACCCTTAGTGCTATGATGAGAGTTGAGTTTCGGAGGGCGAGCTATCGGTGCCTTTTTCGCGCTCGTGTACTGACAACTGATAACACTGACGAGCAGCTAGTTGGCTACCTTGAAGGTCAACTTTGCCCCGGATGTAGTTGAGATAGCGATAGATTGGTGGTAAGTTGAAATTTGCTTTCATGTGGTGTGCCCAGCCGGAGTCAGGCTACGATGGCGTTATATGGACGAATCTTCCCGTACAGAAAATGGTACTTCTTGAGTTACTAGTCACCTTGCGATAGAGAGAGCAATATCACCTTTGTCGGTGTGGTGGCCAGTTGAATCTGATAAAACTCTGTAGACCGGGGCGAGATGGCGGAGTGGGACTCTCATGCATCCCCAAGGCCGGGAGATGCAGCAATTCGGTCGCGCTACCCGGATCAACAAGGACTCTGTGCACATCAAAATTGTTAATACACAAGATAAGTATAAGTGCATTATAATGGGGAGTGATGACCCGGGCTGGGTTTATAGGAGGAAAGGGTATGGGGCCATCGATCAATTTGAAACCGCATTTGTCTTCTGCAGGGTCTTGATGGTGTGTTCACGCTCGAGCTCTTGAAGTACGCCGTGGCATTTTTAACTCACCTCAGGCCGTATTGATCATCAATGTCGGCCTTTAGTGGGTGAGAGATTCAATGGATGCTCAATTAGCAGCAATGGCCACTGCCGGTTCTGGGGCTGTATCTCGGTTTGTGGTGGCTCTAGAATGAACCTTCTGATATGCCCAGTTCAGTTAATCTTTCTACCAAGAACTTCAGGCCTTGGCAATGATTTGTTTCATGGCCGTGGTCTCTGTGATAGTCACACATCAGAGACGGATTGCGTTGGTCCGGATTCGCCCGCATGAGCGAGGGCCATTTAAAATCGGGGTGGTCTTTGATGAGGGGAAGCAGCCGGTCATAGTAGATGTTGAGGGAGTGAGTGGGAGGTTCCTTTCTTTCGGATTGTTCTTGGGGCGCTGACCCTTGCCTCCTGCTTCCTTTCTGTTCGGGGTGGCTCTTTGTGGCAGGTTTGCTGCTCTGGGCAGTTATTATCACTGTTTATGAGGCGGCTCGAATATTCTCCTCCAGAGTGGAGTATTTTTCTGCCCGCCTATACAGTTCTTCCATGGTTGCTGGTTGATCAAGGGAAAGGGACTGGAAAAAATGGGTAGTTAGCCTAAAGCTTCTTCGGAAGTTCTATAAGACCGCATCCATACTATAAACATCAATTTGTTGGACAGCTTGTCCAAATCTTCTGGTGAAATCCCGGATGGATTCGTCGTCCCTCTTGAAGATGGATTGGAGCGAGCTGATGTTTCCTTTCTACCGAACAGAGCACAAATACTAAGAGACAAACGTAGCCCACAATTCGAATGAGTTTAGAGATCCTCTTGGAAGCTTGTGGAACCAGGCCAGAGCGGGACCTTTCAGGCTAGCCGGGAATACCTTACATAGAAGTCGATCGTTCCCGACGTTAAGGATCATGGCCTGGTTAAAGTGCAACATATGATCATACGGATCAGAGGAGCCGTCGTACATGGTGAACGGTGGTATGAAGGATCCGCGAGGAGGCTCGTAATCCAAAATATGTTGGCCCAAGGGGGAAGATAGCATGTCATGCGGTCCCCGGCCGGGGGGATAAGATGTTGTGTGCAGGGCAGGGGTCGCCCCGAACGGGTACTGCGTAGGTAGAAAGTGGGGGGCCACGCCCTCGAGGCAGGGTGAAGCATATGCTCGGGGCCAGCCGAATGGGGCTGTCCTGGCGGCCTCTCTTCGCATCCAGCGACGCGTGCCCGCGATGGATTCATTTGGAATGGCGGGTGGTCTCTTTACGGCTCGGCTTCCGCGTGCAGGGTGGTGGTGACGGAGTGAAAACTATCACGAATAACTGTCATGCCAGGTGGATCACTATAATTCGAATTAAGGCGGGGCTCTTTGCCATGTCGTTCGGGTTAGGGGTGCATGTTGGGGAGCTTCTTGTAGGTTCTCGGCCCGATTGGTCTCCAAACGGGTCCGTAAGCTTTCGTTCTCTTATTGTAAGTGGTTCGCATGCTCACGTAATTCGGCCATCTATCTGGCTTGCTCCTCTTGCTTCGCCTCCATCTCCTCTGGCGCGGTAGTGTGGCCCGGTCTTCAACGGGTTGGTTCGTTGGGTTGCTAGTCATGGCGATACACTCCGACGGTCCGGTGGGATGAACGGGAACTACCAAAATTTCAGGTAAAGGGAGATCACTTGGGAGTGGATGAACCCAAGCTCTCGCGTATCGCCTCTGAGATTTTCTTCTTGGCGTTTCCCACAGACGACGCCAATTGTAGTCTCCAGAATCTTCTGAGTCACTGGATCGTCGGAACATACACCTATTTGCAACAACCTGCAAAATAAACAAGAAAAACGGCGACGTGGGGGCTTCATCGCCTCTCCGACGCTTAAGTCAGGCCCACTTGTCTCTAAAAATTAGGAACCTTTTTGCTCCTTTTTTTCCTCTTACCTTATTGTGTGTGATGACCTCCTTTTATCAGAGAGGAAGTAGATCCGCTTTTTGTGGAGAGTGGGTGATTTCCTCCCAAATCGGAAGGGGAAGGTGGTGGCATGCCGTAGCGTGAGACTGATTCTTATTTTAAATAGATATGTTTCCTGAATGGAGGATCCCAAGAATGCTTGTTTACCTCGAGTGACATCGTCATGATAATTCATGGAAGGGTGCATATTCTATTCGGGGGAGTCCATCCGACAGCATTTGCTGAATAAAGTTTTCAACTAGGAGAGATGGCGTCTTGAGTAATATGAGGCTCTTTCTACGGCTAGGGGAGGATATCGAGTTTCGACTCTTAAATTGGGTTCGGTAGCCGA
Organism: Tetrastigma voinierianum; assembly: GCA_016808115.1. NCBI lineage: Eukaryota > Viridiplantae > Streptophyta > Magnoliopsida > Vitales > Vitaceae > Tetrastigma > Tetrastigma voinierianum. Next base: position 201,512 of record JAEQBH010002707.1, read on the forward strand.
GTCAGTGGGCGACCACATTGCTCAGCCTTTTATTCGGTTGAGACTGTTGGCTAGGGCTGGGCAAAAGCCCATGACACCCACAAATGGTTCATTAGAAAGTGATGCTGGTGAGGTATTGATAGAAGGATTTGATGTTAGATGGACAATAGACGACACAGAATGCAAAAAATGCTCTCACTATGGAGGAAGGTGTGGATAATCTCGAGAAACCAAAGGCACTTTTGTGGCGATCATCGTATAAATTATAGTTATGTTTTGAACCTAGAAAGTATTATAAGAAGAAAAAAATATTAAGAAAGAATTATTTTTATGTTTGCTTGTATAATAAAAAATCTTGAGAAAAATCAAATATAAATAATATTATTCAATTAAAATGATCTATTTCATGTTAATTAAATACAATCATGCGTATTTTAAAATATTTATTATTAAAAAATTATTTTCCAAGAATTTAAATGAAAATTAAAGATTCTTTTTTTAGAAAAAACAAACAACTTTTTTTTTTAGAAAAAAACAAACAATTAAATACTTTATCTTATTAAGCAATATTCAAAACAAAAGTTCTATTCACTATTACCCTCTCTAGATGCATAACAATTTCCCCTACCTTCTCTCCTCTTTCATCTTCTCTTTGTCTGTGATTAGTCTCATCCATTGACAATTCTCAAGCTTCTATTTAGCCGTTCCTTGTTCTACGAAGGATATGTTGAGTGTCACAAAGTTTTCTGATGTTTCGCGTCGGTTAAGAATAAGAGAGCATAAATATATAAACATAGATAACATCCTATTGATATAAAGTCTTTTAGGGGAAAAACCAAAAAAATAAAACCATGAAGGCTTAAGTCCAAATTAGACAATATTATACGAATGTGATAAGTCGAAGTCTTTCATTAAGAAATAATTCCGGAAAATGTGAAGAAAAATGCAAAGGAGAAGAAAATAAAGGAAAAAAATAGAAAAAAAATAAAATAGGCTTAAATCTAACATAATATTTTTATTTGTTACTTTAAACTCATTTTATTTATTTTAATTATCAATATGTAAATATTAAATAATTTTAAAATATGTAAATTTTCAATTAATTTATTTATATTTAATATTTTTGAAAATTTAATATTGAACAATCAAACATAAGATTTTGAGATTTGCATTTCGCTTTCAGTCTTTTCCATTCTCTCAGCATATAATTATATCCCCCTCACTCATTCATCTGCACATGATATTTTTTATTTTTCCATCCTTCCTCCTCCAAAATGCAGCCTAATTTTTTCCAATCTTTATTTCTCTTCCCCCTCATCCTCTTCCTCCTGTCCCATCACTTCCCACGCTCTCTATGCCTTGACGATTTTCGCTATTTGAATTGCTATTCTTCATCTGGATTTGAGTGCGGGGGTGAATTGGGCAAAATTGAGTATCCTTTCTGGGTATCGGGTCATCAACCTGAGTATTGTGGTCATCCTGCCTTCAAGCTGGACTGCGAGGAAGGCGAAGGCGAATATGCCGTCATAGAGATTATGTCCCAGAGATATAAAGTCCTCCAGATCGATTACGGCTCTCAAATCCTAAAGATTGTCACAGTGAAGAATGCATTCCCAACGAACCCTCTGGTTTGTCCTGAATCGACGGTTATGGATTCAATTCTCTTTGAATATAATTCCAGCGTTCGAACGGTAGCTTTCACTCTGACTTACAATTGTTCCGATGATGATGATAATCGAGAGTATTCTTACAACTTCTCCTGCAAGGTAGGTGACCAGGACCACAAAGCTTAACAACAAACACATCTTGGGCGTATGAGCTTAAAAACAGATGCGAATATGGAGAGGTTATTGGTGACTTTCCAGTTCTTGAGCGGGAGTTACAAGGACAGAAAGGTTCATCAGATGGCCAAGTAGGAAAGGTATTGAAAGCAGGATTTGAGGTTAGATGGAGAGCAGACAATGGATTATGCCAAAAATGCATTCTTTCCGGGGGAACATGTGGATATAACATGACCTCGAAGGAACCATGCTGCTTTTGTCGCGACAAACCTTATCAGACAACATGTTCGTCAAGTATGTATCCCCCTCCTCTGTTCTCATAGTTTCTAAATCAGGTCTCTGTGTTCGCTGGTTATTCTTTTTTTTTGTTAGATAAAACATGTTCACACCATTATTATTCTATTAGTTGATTCATATCTTTTTGCTTTGGAGGGTGGGAGATTTGGGTGTTGTTTTTTTTTTTTACTTAATTATGAATAAAACTTTTGTTCTTAATAGTTTTTTGTTGTTTGTTTTTCTAAAAATAAATTAATATTTTTTAATTTTTATATCAATTTTGAGACAATAAATTTGTAAATAAAATTTAAAATATATGATTTTTATTTAATTAGCATGAAAAGATCATGTTCAATCCAATATTTGGTTTCTTAATAAAAAATTCATTCCAAAAGCATTATAAATATTTTAGCTTTTTCTATTCAACAAAAGAGTAGTAAAATTAGCAATGATTCATCAAAAGGTAAAACAACGCCCTAAATGCTGAAAATTATTTTTAGCAAAAAATCAAAAAACAAACACCTTGATCTTCCTAATATTTTAGTTTTCTGATTCTTTTCCCCTTTTCTTTGCTTTTCTGCATCTGCTTTTTACTTTCTTGAGCCAAGAAAGTTGGAATGCCCTGACTGAGTGTTCATCCTGTGTCCCTTTTTCTCCCTCTTTTCCATATCATATCTTTCCTTCCCAACTACATAATTATCAAATGGTTACTATACTAATTTTTATCTATACGGTTTATTATTCGTAAGCATTTTATCTTTATATTTTACTATGAAAATTTACTATTTATTGAATACGCCACAAACTTTTTATTAGAGTTCCATAAAAGGACCACTTTTGAAAAACAATGCTTGAGGAACCCTCGACAGCTTTTTCTTTTCAGTATATTTTTTGTTGTATAAAAATTGATTTAGCTCAGGTACATAGACTCACTGTATTTAAAACTTATTATTTAGTTTATAAAGATTTGTGCTAGTGTTTAGCTTATGTATATAATTGACTTCCCAATAGATTTATATGAGTGATCTGATATATAATAATTTTATCATTTTAAAAAGAAAGAAAAAAACAAGTGGAAATTAAACAAGGCAATGTATCATTGACTATAAAACTTGCAACTCTTCAAATGATTATCAAAGTTCCATTGTATAGATGAGACAAACAAGTTTTTTTTGATAAACCAAAAATATTTTCTATTACAAACAAATCTTAAATCAAGGGAAATAGAATTTTTATTGATCATTGAAGTCCTTTAACTCTTACAGTGAAATAATTTTTGATATAATAGATATTATTTAATATTGTTTTGTGTTAAAAGTGTCATCATATGCCAATTTTATATAACAGTATTATGTAGCAAGTATCAGTTACTTATGTATCAAATTTCTCATCCTCCTCCCACTTTCCACTCCTTTTCCTCTGTTTTTCCTCTTCAAATGCATGCCCAAAAACACTTTCCTTTGGGTCTTCTTAGCCTATGGAACTGTAGGACTCGTCCAAATACACGTTATCTCTTTGCGGGTTCCTAAAGGAAAGAATCTTATTTAGATTACCTGAATTTCCAATCACTTGCCATGGTGGAAAACCGATGCTTTCTATTTCTGAAATTGATGATTACAAAAACCACGTGGCTAACTCTCCCACTCCATGTTTCTCTGCTGCCAAACAAATCACTTGCCTCGAACAATAGCAAGCTGCCTTTCTCTCTCTTGCATACTTTCCACTCTCAACTGGCCGCTAGAGTTACGCACGACTTCAGATCTGTTTTTTTTTTTTTTTTAAATTATTTTTCCTCCAATTCTGTTGCTGCCTAAAAAGAAAACGCCTCAAGTGAAAAGTCAAATGGTCAATAGCCATCTATCCCCTCCACTTATAAAATTCCAAAAACCTCAAAAATTTCTTCGTCAACTTTGCGAATTTCATACCTGTTCCAGTTGAACTAATACATATACATAAAATCTTTTATATCTCTGATTTGAATACTATGCTCAATGTCCTATGCCAATGCTTCTTCTCTGATTTTGCCAAATGGATGCAAGCTCTTCCAACTATTCATCCTTCTTCTTCATCTTCATGACCATTTTACATCTGCTTCTCCGATAGTAACCAGCAATATGAGTTGTGTAGAAGTAGTCTGGCACGAGTGCGGAGAGTTGAAAGGCATAGGGTATCCTTTCTGGGGAGATGCTCGACCTCAATTCTGTGGGCTTCAAGGGTTCGAGCTCAATTGCCAGGCTGGTGGCTACCCTCTTATACGTATTGATTCTTTGGATTAATTTCCGAGTACTCAATATCAGCCTGCCGACTTATACGATGACGACTGCCCGAACGGATTTCTGGAATGAAACTTGTCCTAAACAATTCAATTCCACGACTCTCAATTACACGTTGTTTGATTATTATGGTACCAACCCAAACCTCACCTTATTCTATGGTTGCTCCGGTGAGGTGTTGTCCCAACTCCCGTCTAGTTGGAATATCACTGAACAAAATTTCACATGCTCAATAGAAGATGATAATGAAGTAAAATACTGTACATGTGGAAGAGCGTTCTTGAGGTTAGATTTGTCGGTCTGCGGCTTTTAGGCCCAAACCCACTGCTCAGTAGGCGAGGCGCCCGCCTGTGGGCCATTGCTCGGCCCGCCTCATGAGGCGGTCCAAGGCGGCCCATTACACTAAAATCACACGGGAACCACGAACCCGGGGCGGTCACATCATTCGTGTGGGATCCGAGTCACGGCCCCGGCAGCTCAAGCTATGGGAAAATGCAAGTATATGTTATCCTGAATTTCCTAATTTCTAAATCCTTTATTTGAAAGGATAATCTTACATCAGAAAAAGCGTATATTATCGCCCAAGGATAATCCTTGATAAGGAAAAACGTATCTTATCGTAAAAGGATAATCATGATAAGGAAAAACATATGCCCCTCCCATAAAGGATAATCTTTAATAAGGAAAACAGATATTATTCTAAAATGAAACGGAGATTTGGGAAGCCCGAACCACATAGGTGGGAAAGATCCCCCACAGAAGAAGGTATGAAATTCCTACTATCTCAACCTCCTCCTTCTTTCTCTCTATATTGCTGACTTAATCATCGAGGAGAGACGTAGGCCCTGCGGATCGCCCTTTGCGAGTTCACATTGTGTATCGTGATGTCTGTAGATCAGACGAACAAAATTGGTTCTTACAATTGGCGCCGTCTGTGGGAAATCGAACAAAAAGTCTCGCCGACGATTGGCAAGAGCTTGGCTCCAACGGCTGTCCAGTAGCCCTCGTCGTCTAGAGCTCGGTCGATCCCCCATTCCACATCCCGGTCGTTCGGGGTAGTGCAATGTCGCTACAACCACGTGATCAACCGCGGAAGATAAATTCCTCCATTGGCGTCAAGGTAGGAAGAGGAAGAAGAAGGAACAAGAAGGAGTTGCAAAGTCATATTGACCAGTTGCGAACTCGGATCGGAGAAATCCGTAAACCTAGAAGAGGTATTATCAATAAAGCTTCCTTTAAAATATCCTCTATCAAATCTTTGCAATAGCCCACTATAAAAGTCCGAATGGCGCAATAAATGACATGTTCGGCCCGGTATAGATTACATATAACCTGTCTATATAAAAAAAAAAAAAAAAATAGTCCGGATGGCTCAATAAATGACCTGTCCGGCCCGGTATAGATTACATCTAACCGGTCTATATAAAAGTCTGGGTGGCGTAGGAAACTAACTTTGTCCATTTAGCATAGATCACATCTAATTTGTGGTCAAATTAAAGTCGGGTGGGCGCGATGGAATGACTGCCCGGCCCGGCGCTAAGATAACTTCTAGGTGGTCAGTTCAAAGTCCCGGTGGCGTAGAGCCCGGCCTGTCCGGCTGCACGGCCCTAGCTGGAGTAACTTCTAGGCCCGAGTCCGTTCAAAGTCCGGATGGGCGTAGGAAGCCCGACTAATCCGTTGACATAGATCACATCTATTTGGTCAAATTCAAATTCGGGTGGCGCGAGGAAGCGACACATCCGGCCCATCATAGATCCACATCTAGCTGGTCCAAATTAAAAGTCTAGGTGGCCTTGATAAAATGACACCTTATTGACATAGATAACTATAGTGGTCAATTCTAAAGAATCCGGGTAGACGCGAAGCCCGGCGCCGGCCCGGCTTATAGATCATATCTAGCTGGTCAAATTAAAAGTCCGGATGGCGCAGTAAAATGACCTGCTTGACCCAGCTTAGATAACTTATAGTTGGTCAATTCCAAAGTCCGGGTGGCACGAGGCGGCTTTGTCCCGACCCGGCTTATAGATCACATCTAGGTAGGTCAAATTAAAAATCCGGTGTGATAAAATAGCACATGACCTGGCGTAGATAACATCTAAATTTGGTTAATTCAAAGTCGGATGGCGCTAAATGCCTATCTGGCCAGGCATGGATTAATACCAGTGGCTCGAGAATAAAGCCGGACGGCGCTACATGACTGTTGGCGGCATGGTTAATATCGGTAGGCTCATATTCGCTTGGACGGCCTTCGTGACATGTCAGGCCGGCATGGTTAATATCCAGCATGCTCATATTAAAGCCCGGACGGCGCTACGTGACCTGTCCGGCCTGACATGGTTAATATCTAGCCGGCTCATATTAAAGTTCGGATGACGCTAAATGCCCTATCCGGCTGGCATGGTTAATATCCAACTGGCTCATATTAAAGTCCGGATGGCGCTAAATGCCCTATCCGGCTCGACATGGTTAATATCCAGCCGACTCATATTAAAGCCCAGACGGCGCTACATGACCTGTCCAGCCCGGCATGGTTAATATCCAGCCGGCTCATATTAAAGTCCGGATGAAGCTAATGCCACATCGGTCAGGCATGGTTAATATCGGTAGACTCGCCATTAAAGTTCGGATGGCGCTAAATGCCCTATCCGGCTCGGCATGGTTAATGCCCAGCCAGCTCATATTAAAGTCCGGATAGCGCTAAATGCCTTATCCGGCCCGGCATGGCTAATGCGGTCGGCTGGATTAAAGTCAGGATGGCGCTCGTGCTCAACCCGTCCCAGCGCTATGTCACGGACTTATAGCTCAAGCGTCGACACTTCCTTAGTGCTAGACTTCTGGCTCTAAGCCGTCTGGCAATTTATAAAGGCCAGACTATGGCTCTAAGCTTGTGCTTTCTTTCTCTTCACCGCCTGAGGGGCAGGCTCTGCGTCTTGTTCCCTCAAAGGTGACTGATCAAGTCGCATGAAGCTAATAAGGCCCCTTTAGCGATCTCGGCTCGAGGCTTTCGAGCTGACCCCGTTTGGGAAGAGCTACCCGAGATTGACTTCCTTGAAATGTCGGCCAAAAACAAAGTAATATTCACCCCAATGACCTCTCACGGCAGCAAGCGGGGTGACGGGGCTATGTAGAAGGGTGGGCTGGCTCTGCGAGTTCTTCAACGACAAGAGGGGTTTGTGCTCCATCTCGATGACCTCGGTGTCCCGGTGGTGTTGGGAAGCGTGCGGTTCACACAGCGCTTTATATCGAGCAGCGTTGATGGATGCATTAATTATCGATCCCTTAGGGCTCTCACTCGAGGTCTAAAAGCATCGTATTTTCCCGGCGAAGAAGTATCAGCGCCGGCCCGGGGAAAAAAAAAAAGCATTGTGGGTACCACGACTATTTAGGCCCAAACCTACTACTCAATAGGCTCAGCGCCCGCACAGGCCCATTGCTTGGCCCCCCTCATGAAGTGGCCCAAGGCGGCCCATTACACTAAAACCACACGGGAACCCACCAGACAGGGCAGTCCTAAAACCCGTGTGGGATCCAGGAATCTGACACATACCTCACCACATATGGGAAAATATGCAAAGTATATATTTATCCCTGAATTTCCTAATTTCTAAATCCTTTATTTGGAAGGATAACCTTCATAAGGAAAAACATATATTATCCCTTAAAAGGATAATCCTTGATAAGGAAAAACAGATTTTATCCCATAAAAGGATAATCCTTGATATATCCCATAAAAGGATAATCCTTAATAAGGAAAAACATATATCATTCTTAAAATAAGAACGGAGATTTGGGAATCGAACCCTATAAATTGGGAAGATCCCCCACAGAAGAAGGTATGCAATTCCAATTATCTCAACCTCCTTCTTCCTCTCTAGATTGTTGACTTAATCATCGGAGAGGCGGCAGGCCCACCACCGCCGGATCTCCCTTTTTGCAAGTTCACATTGCGTCGTAGATGCCCCGTAGATCAGACGAACAAAATTGGTTCTTACAAGATGCAGGTCAATCCACAGAGAGTTGCGACATCAGCGTCACGCTTCTAGTTAGTTTAGCGCTCTTGATGAACTACTCGAGCGGAGGATAACCTGAGGGGATCAAGTTAGTAAGCGAGAGATAGACTGGAAAGGCTTTGAACATATGATTTGATGTGAATTATGGGCGTCGTGATTGGGTGTATGTTTGTAGTGGGTGAAGTGGAATATGCGGATCATCCGGCACCTATCCATGTAGGCTGCACCTTACGATGATAATAAATCTTATCCACTTTTGTGTCCTAAATCAGGTATGTTTCCCCTGTTTTTTGCATTCCCATCAGATTGCTATTCATCCATGAAATTGTGCCTGTTCTTAGTCATAAGCTTCCTAGGGTTTATGGGCTTCTGAAGCTGGGTGCGATTGCGAGACCACATTCTCAAGTTTTGGTCTATCTAAAAGTGAATCTTGTGGGTTTTCTTTGAGACGACCTGTTTTCCATTCTTAAAGCATCGATTCAAATTCCAAGCCATCTGAAACATCACATCCTAGGAATCACCCATCTCGGGAAGCACATCGGCTTGCTTGAGCACAGGGCGTTTTCTTCTAACCAAATCTTCTCATTCAAATTTAAGGGTTGTTTTATTTATTAATTTATTACTAGGTGATCTTACATATGCGTTTTTTTTCTCTTTCTAATTTCATTTAAAATAAACTAAGAGAAAGTAAAAAAGGGAGGGAGAAAAGAAATATATCACATATCTTCCTTAAGGATTAGTTGTTTTATACACTTTCTATTTAATCACTGATTGTCAAAATGCGAATAATAAAACATAAAATTAGATGAGAAAACAACTTCATTGTCAAAATCTGAATCTTATAACATAAGATTAGATGAAAGAAAACAACTCAGCTAAGAATAAGAAGTATTACTTGGGTTCACATAAGATCCTTCAGGATTTATTTTCCCTTTTCAGGTAAGTTTCTCTAATGTATGGATTTTTTTCATTGCAAAATCTTGAACATTTCAAAGAAAAATCATATTGGGTAATCCTCTCTTCCTATGTACTTGTTTGTTTATACTTTATATGTGTGCCAAAATTTTCTAAGCCGTCTGACCTCATTCCCTCTCTTTTAATTACAGCCATTGCGCCCAGGAGGAATCGGGATGTGATACCATCATTCTTATAATCTTGACGAAAGAAGAACATTGAATTTACAGGCTAATGTTGAGATCTCACGCTAATCAAAACATTGAGGAATTTGTTAGGAATTGTGGATCTCAAGCTCCCAAGAGGTATAGCTATTCAGATGTTAAGATGGTTATGGTAGCTTTTACGAAGGCAAGTTAGGTGATGGACGCCTTGTTGCAGTCAAACTCCTCAGCACATCCAAAGGGAATGGTGAGGAATTCATTAATGAAGTTGCAAGCATTAGTAGGACTTCTCATGTCAATATTGTTAGTCTTTTGGGGTTTTTCTTTGAGTGTAGCAAAAAAGCTCTCATCTATGAGTTCATGAGAAATGGTCTGAAAACTTCCTATGTAGAAGTTGGGATGGGAGAAGTTGTATCAAATTGCTGTTGGGATAGCCAGAGGACTTGAGTACTTGCATTGTGGGTGTAGAACAAAGATATTGCATTTTGATGTGAAACCTCACAATATCCTTCTAGACCAAGATTTTACTCCCAAGATCTCTGATTTTGGGCTTGCGAATGCCACTAAAAGAGAGTATTGTATCAATGTGTCGACTAGAGGAACTTCGTGAATTTGTATTTGCTCTGAAGTGTTCAATAGAAATTTTGAATTAGAGTCTCTCCCTGAATAACACGTTTATAGCTATGGAATGATGATTCTAGAAATAATGGTTGGAGGAAGACAAAAAGTGCAATAGCACGTGAAATATATTACCCTCATTGATTTATAAGCATCTTTCGAGCCTTGAGGCGATCTGAGTATTAAGAGCGTTGAAAACAAAGAGGAAAATGAAGTTACGCTGGAAGATGTTGGGTTTGTGGTGCATACGAGACAAATCCATTGCATAGGCCAATGCATGAGTAAGGTGATTGAAATGTTGGAAGGAAGCGTAGAAGCCTTTTGATCCCTCAAAGCCTTTCTTATCTTCTCCTCCAAAGTTTCATTAGAATCTTTGTCCTTCAAATCAACACTATAATCATATATTTACTGTTGGCATGTGGCTCTCATATTGAAATGTCAAGCACTTACTCTTTAGTGTATATCCTTTTTGTTGGAGACAAATAATAGGTTAGAGTCGAGGCCAGAGGCGGTAATCTGATGCAGTATATTTAGAGGATAAAGGTATTTTGCAATTTGGTTATATCTAGGAGTTGTGATAAATACTTTTCTATGTAACCTTATTTCCTTAATAGTGAAAATTTTGGTAGTCATTCCCATGGATGTGTAGAACATGTGCCGAACCACATAAAATATGTGTGTTGTGTTCTTGTTTGCTTTCTGATTCTTATCACCATTTACCAACTATAGTTATAAGGTTAAATTTACAATCGCATTTATCAACTTAGGTTTTAATGTTAATTTTTAAAACCGTAATTGGTGAATGTAATTTTAAGGTTAATTTTTAAAATCGTAATTGTTGAATATAGTTTTCAACACACAAAAGACTAATTTGATGAATATTTTGACTAAAAGTCTATATGTATACTATAGAAAAAAAAAAAGAATTATTTTGGCTTTAAACTCAATTTTTGTGGCATGAAACCTACGTGACAAGGTCCCGTCATTATAGTAAAACATGCATTACTTTCAGAATTTTTTTTTCAAAAATAAAATTCTTTTAAGACATCACTCCACAAAATCAAAGCTATTCTTTTTTTTTTTTTTTCCTTTAACAAATGTGATTTTGCCTTGAATCAGGCTATGGGAGATGCCGTTATCCTATGATGGTTAACATCTCATTCAATAGTAATCTTGCTTGTTAGTTAGTGTTCTTAGTTTTGGAAAAAAAAGTAAAGCGTGACGGTGAGAATTTGATGTATTGTTTGTATCTTGTAGGTGATATGACATATCAATCTATAATTTGAATTAGCTCCACAGAGATAATGGCCATGCAGGTTTCCCAAATTTTTTGTTGTTATGTCTGAAATAAGGTATATTACGGTATATTTAGGTATAAGGATATTTTTATAATTTGGTTATTATAAATACCTTTTATGTAATCTATTTCGAGTAGTAGTGAAATTTTTGAGTCGTTCGAGGATGTAGGCGACCTACTAAACCATATAAAATCTATGCATTGTGTTCTTGTTTTTCTTTTCTGATTCTTATCACCATTATTGCAATCGATGGATATAATAAGCTTGGTTTGTATTTGTAACACCAATGTATGCATGCTTCTAGCAACTCATAGAGGTGGCAATTCAAACGAGCGGGTTGAGCTCGGCCGGGCTGACATTGGATTGTGCAGAAATCGGGGTGAGCCAAAATTGGCTAGGTTTTTTGAAACCTAATATATAGCAACCTAGTCTAGCCCTAAATCTAGGCGAGTAGAGCCAAAGTGCCTTATAAAGGGTGAAATTTGGCGGGCCAGGCCAATTTTTCCGGCTAATAAATTAAAGGCCCAACCCAACCATAATTCCGGGTAGACCGAACTAGCCTAGCGGACCGGGCCAAAATTACCACCTCTAGCAACTCATACTAGTGGAGTCTATTGTGCTTGTTGTGTAAAGTAGAAAGTAGGGTATGTAACACCCAAAATTATACCCTGACAGTTTTATAACATGTTTTGGGTATAATAAAAGTAAATGTATATTTTGCCGAAATAAAATAATGCTAAAAATAAAATTTTGGAAACCCGGAATTTATACGAAAGACAAGGGTAAATTGATCATTCACCAATTTAGGACCCAAGGGTCATAATTTAAGAAGATTAGAGGCCAAAGTGGAATTAACATATATTATAGTGCAAATAATTGAGTGTTGGAGGGCTAAAGTGCAAATAAAGGAGAAATTAACTATAAATAGGAGGTGAGAGCAAAATATCTCATCTTTGGTCTCATTTTTGGAGAGCAAACGTGAAGAGGAAGAGAAGAAGAGAATGGAACAGGAAGAAGAAGAGGAAGAAGAGAGGAGCCAAAGAAGGTAGTTTCTATGATTTTTGGACCTTCAAGTCTAGTTTTTTGTATGGAATTAGTATGGTTTTGGGTATGGAAACTAAGAGTTTTGTATGGGTTGTATGGATTCAATTATGGAATTTGTCTAAAATGTATGGATACATGTTTGGTGGTATGGATTCAAGTATGAAATTTATTACAAAATGTATGGATACATGTTTGGGTTGTATGGATTCTTGTAGAAACCTAACCCTAACCCCCTTCTTTGATGAATTTTGGGTTTAATGAAACCTTAATTGGTAGAAGATAATAACAAAGATAGGTATGGATGTTCTTTTCTAGGGTTTTGAAACTACTCCTACCCTAGAGTGGCGTGTTCGAGGGTTTAGAAACCGAGATTTGTTTAAGATATGTATCGAGTCGTGAGTTGATTATATTCCATAAGAAGTGTTTTAGAGAATTTAAGAGTGAGTTTGGGGATTTCGAGATGAAAATGCGCTTAAAGGCCCGAGAAAAAGTGGGGAAAATGTTACGGCACGCTAGGCGTGGAGTGCTGTTCACCAGGCAGTTTTAACTTTTGTCTACAACTTCGGACGGCCATAACTTCTTCACGTCAAAAACCAGTGGTTGTTGCTACTGTTGCAAGTGCTGCAAGTTGCTGATTTTCTTCACGGCTCGCAACTTGCATAACTCCTTCGTTAGAACTTCGTTATGGGTATTATTGGACTCTATGGAAAGCCCTTTGAGTCTAGAATCTATCCATATATAGATTGATATAATATTGAGCTTATAGTACACCCATGAAGTGACATGAGCGGTGGTACATTCTTCAGCACATTCAGTCTTTGCAGGATTCTTGATTTTCTTCACAACGCAGCTTGCATAACTCCTTCGTTAGGACTCCGTTATGGGTATTATTGGATAAACCCTTTGAGTCTAGAAATCTATCCATATATAAATTGATATAATATTGAGCTTATAGTACACCCAAAAAATATGTGAACGATTAGCTGCTTCTTCTATGCTATACATGTCTTTGCAAGTTGTTGATTTTCTTCACGGCTTGCAGCTTGCATAACTCCTTGGTAGGACCGTTATGGGTATTATTGGACTCTGTAAATCCTTTGAGTCGAATCTATCCATATATATATTGATATAATATTGAGCTTATAGCACACCCGAAAATGACAAAAGACAATGGCTGCTTTGCCAGTCTTTGCAAGTTAGCGTTTCTTCACGGCTTGCAACTTGCATATCACGCCGTTAGGACTCCGTTATGGGTATTCTTGGACTCTATTGAAAGCCTTTGAGTCTAGAATCTATCCATATATATATTGATATAATATTAAACATAGTACACCCGAAAATGACAAAGACAGTGGTACGCTCTTTGTTGTTGCAGGTCTTTGCAAGTTCTTGATTTTTCTTCACAGCTTGCAACTTGCATAACTCCTTCGTTAGGACTCCGTTATGGGTATTATTGGACTCTATGGAAAGCCCTTTGAGTCTAGAATCTATCCATATAAATTGATATAATATTGAGCTTATAGTACACCCAAAAATGACAAAAGACAGTGGTGCTCTTCTGGCTGCTCAGCTGAGGAATGCTCACAAGTTGTGATTTTCTTCACGGCTTACAACTTGCATAACTCCTTCGGTAGGACTTACGTTATGGGTATTATTGGACTCTCACGAAATCCCTTTGAGTCTAGAATCTATCCATATATATATATTGATATAATATTGAGCTTATAGCACACCGAAAATGACAGGGAAAGACAATGGGTAGCTGCGGTGCGCCAAGTTGCTGATTTTCTTCACGGCTTGCAACTTGCATAACTCCTTCGTTAGGACTCCGTTATGGGTATTCTTAGACTCTATGGAAAGCCCTTTGAGTCTAGAATCTATCCATATATATATTGATATAATATTAAGCTTATAGTGAAAATGACAAAAGACAGTGGCTGCTGCTGTTGTTGCAGGTGCTGCAAGTTGCTGATTTTCTTCATGGCTTGCAACTTGCATAACTCCTTCGATAGGACTTCGTTATGGGTATTCTTGGACTCTATGGAAAGCCCTTTGAGTCTAGAATCTATCCATATATATATATATTGATATAATATTGGGCTTATATTACACCCGAAAATGACAAAAGGCAATTTCTTTGGCACTCTTTGAAGGAGTCTTTGCAAATTCTTTGATTTCTTCACGACTTGCAACTTGCATAACTCCTTCGTTAAGACTCCGTTATGGGTATTCTTGAACTCTATAGAAATCCATTTGAGTCTATAATCTATCAATATATACATTGATATAATATTGAGCTTATAGTACACCTGAAAATGACAAAGACGGTGGGCTGGCTGGCACAGCTGTACTGGTGCGAATCTTTGCTGATTCTTGATTTCCTTCACGGCTTGCAACATGCTCTAGTTAGGACTTCGTTATGGGTATTCTTGGACTCTATGGAAAGCCTTTGGAGTCTGAATCTATCATATATGGATTGATATAATATTGAGCTTATAGTACCCGAAAATGACAAAGACAGTGCATTGCTTTGCAAGTCTTTGCAAGTTGCTGATTTTCTTCACGGCTTGCAACTTGCATAAATCCTTTGTTAGGACTCCGTTATGGGTATTCTTAGATTCTATGGAAAACTCATTGGGTCTAGAATCTAACCATATGCTATTTAATGGCATTTGGTGCCCACATCTTTTCTGAAAATTGAATTGTTGTACCAAGTGTACTAATCGCTTTGTTAAAGTTAATTGGAATACATGGTAAGAAAGGATGTAGATATGAACAAGAAATAACAATATATGTAGATTTGATATGTAAAAGTATAGATAGAAAAGTACCTACAGGTATCAAAGGAAGAGTCTACATTACGTACTCTTACGGGAGATAGAGACAGTCGATAAAGTACCAGCATTACAGAGCTATAGGAGTGTATGGGGTATATGTCATAAGATATGCTAGTCTGATAAAGTATATGAAGATATAAGTTAACAAGATATAAGATGTTACAAGTAGATGACATGATATGAATATATAAGAGTATATATTGATATGAATATATGATTGTCATACATAAGCGAATAGATGGAACATGATAGGAACACATGAATGAGTAAACATACATGATAGAAATATACGAAAGTACATGAATAGCTAAATCATGATAGAAAGCGCATAAAGGATATGATTCATAAATGATATAATGGATGAACAGATAAGGTATATGTGAATATGAATCTGAGAGTGCATAGATGCATTAAGCTGATATATGATAGGATTACATATATGATCTGAAAATAAAACTAAATGATAGAAAAAGATATGAATATACGTATTGTAAGGAAATATGAGAACAACAATACGAAGCTAAGAAATATGTGAAGGTATTACAGACGAAATAAATAATAGTGTTTATCTCATCAGCATACATGATAACAATAGTTATTCATGTAGATGAGATATGTACAGAAAATGTAATAAAATGGATTAATACGCAGAGGCGCGGTAGAGGGATAGATGGGGCGTGCACATTAGGAAAACAGAGTCTGCCGGCATTGATCGGTTGACCCGTTTGGGTCATTCACGGCGCGCCGGGCCCTTATAGATGGTCATTGTCTCGTCTGATGATAACAGCGCCGGGCCCTTATAGACCACTATTTCGTCGTGTTTTACAGCCCGCCCGGGCCCTTATAGTTTCCTTTATCCACTTCTAAGGTTTATGCAGACGCCAGAGCATAAAATAAATGATTTGAATATGACATGTGAAAATATATGATATGATCTGAGAAGCATAGCACTGCTACGTGATGATAAGTTCTGTAACATGAGATTATTCGATCTGACATGATATATGAAAATGTATAAGAATGTAAAATGATCTGAAAAGTTAATATGATAATACAGTATATGTAAAGTACAAGATGACAGTATATGAAATATGACAGTATATAAAAACCCACATAGTATAACAAGCAATTACATGAATACACAGTATATGGAAAGTACAAGGAAATGCAGTACATGAAAAGTATATGAACAAGTACAGTACATAAAAGAGAAAGTAATATGAAAAGTATAACAAGAAAACATTATATGAAAATAGTACATGAACAGTACATGAAATAGTACATGAATACAGTATATGAAATTAGTACATGAACACAGTATATGAACAGTACATGATAATAGTACGTAGAAAGCGATTACACGATGGCGATTACATGATGCTTGATTACATGAAAATAGAACATAACAAATGGTATAGTATGCCAACCATGAAAGTAATAATAATATATACGAATATGACATGTCGCATGCGGATCGGTCCGACCAGATGTGGATCGACCAAAGTTCGAGTAGCGATACTTTCTATACTATATACTATACTGTATATCGTACTAGGACTCTCATTGACCTGTTCTTTCTCGAGCTGTACTGGCTGTAGGTATACAAACAATTTCTGTAATAACAAAAATCATTTTACATATACAAAAGAACTACCACCGGAGTGGTGTCCATCACAATCTATACACATATACAGAGTCCCATTTACTTATACATGTACAATTTCTATTACAAAACATCAGAGATTGCGGAAGCAGCGCTGATGAGCACCTATCTCTGAGATGGCCTGCTCTGCTGATGTGGAATGTCCTGTCCTCTAGCCTCCTCTTTAGTACCTACACGGATTGAACACCTGTGCTAAGCTTTATGCTTAGTGGGAACATAAGCATGGACAACCACCAATGGCGACTGTCACAAGCTTATACATATGCATTTCATCTATCTATACATATTCATATAACTTTAATTACTTATCATCTTTACATTCTTAGTGCATGTCAATCTTTTTGTACATGTTCTATGTCTGTAGCATATCCTTTATCTATACTTTTTCTGTATTCCTATTCCTATACTTTACATATTCCTATACTTATCATGTTCATTTCCTTTTCAATATTCATTATCTTTTTGGCATATCATATACATTCATATCTCGTATACTTTCATATAACCTATCTTATATTGTCCTGTACTTTTATCTACATTCTTATACTTTTCATATACGGTACTTTTGTATGCTTTCATCTGATACTTTTCATGTACTGTACTTTCATATGTCTTTTACCTGTTTCTAGTCTTTTTCATATTTCAGTTCTACGACTTATTACATTCTATGTACTATTACATATATCATTTCTTATCCTATACCTATATCATGTCTTCTTTCATGTTGTGGCTACACGCCCATGCTATACTTTTCATTTACCTTTCTCTTTCTCTACTTTCTGTACTTTACTTGTTCATATTCTTTTAAGTAATACTATACTGTACTTCCCATATCTTTGTATTCATGTAATGTTCATTTCCTATACTGTTTTCCTGTTAAATTTTTCATATGGCTTTCTCTTTTATGTACTTGCATATGTTGTCATCTACCTTCATATGATATTCATATCTTCTTTTCATATATACTTTTCATATCTTTGTACTTTTCATATGCTTTTAAGTACTTTAATAACTTTTCATATACTATACTTGTTCATATACTTTCCATGTACTATGTACTTTTCATATACTGTCATATTGTACTTTTCTTCTTGTTCTTGTAACTATCTATACTTTCATCGCATAGCAGTGCTATGCTTCTCATATCATGTCATATACAGTTCTTTTAGGTTTCATGTCTGCAAATACCTTAAAAGCGGATCACGAAACTGTATGTGCCGAAGTCTTATCATTTTATGCGAGGCGATTGATCTCTATCTATGTGCCGAAGGTACTATCCTTTGTCTGAGACAATGATCTCTATCTGTTTATACCCGAAGGTATCATCCAGCATGCGAGGCAATTTGACCTATGCCATGTGCTATGTAGTGACCCTTCCCGGGGCCGTGTCAGCAGGATCTATGTCATTGACGAAGCAGGCGCCGATATCTGTATGTCACGTATCTTTTGCAGCAAGCTATTGTCCCTATAGGCATGCCTATCTATCCCTCTACTAGGTTCTAAGCAGACAATCAGCTTTATTACGTTTTTTGTACATATCTCATAAGCATGAATAACTATTGTTATCATAATTGCTTATGCAATATATACTATTATTACTTTAATCTGTATTCGTTCTCATATCTGTAGATTCATATTACAGATCTCATATTTCTTTATAATACATATATTCATATCTTTTTATATCATTTAGTTTTGTCTAAAAGTATCATATAATATCAATCCTATCACTATATCATGAATGCACCTATGCACTCTTGTATTTATATATTCATATATAGCTTTCTATATTTCACCTCTTTATATCATTTTATACATTATATCCTTTATGCGTTTCTATCAGGATTTAGCTATTCATGTACTTTCTATATTTCTATCATGTATGCTTTTACTTATTCATATATTCATATACTTTCCTATACATGCTTCTACTATCAGATGCCTTTATATTGTATTTCATATATTGTTCCATATTACTTACTCTGTCATGTCTTTACTATGCCTATCATTCATGTACATGTACTTATTCTTGTGCTTTGTCATCTTTTACTTCTCTCTATTGTTCTTAGCATTTACGCATTTCTATCATGTGTTCCTAGCATGTTCCATCTTATTCCTTTCGGTATGTCTATCATAGATTCATATCATTTACGTTGCATATACATGTCCTTTTTCATATACTTTTCATTTACTTTTATGTTCATGTTCATGTTCATGTTCATGTTCATATTTCAGTTCGTTTTCATGTTTCATATCATATTCATGTTTTCTTGTTCCTCTATGACTCTACTTTGTAATAATTGGAATCATTCCAATTGACTCATCCAAATTCAAGTTATGGCATTTTCATACCAACTAGTCATTTTACCGATTTTACACTCGGGACTGTTTGAACTACCCATTTTTCCAGTGTCTTGCCTCCATATTTGACACTGGTTCTTTGTACTCATTTAAATATAAGGTGCTAAGGGTTCTATTCCAACTGGAATCACCCAATTCGGAGCACCGGAACTCGAGTTATGACCTAGACACTCGGGACTACTCTATATTCAAAACTGAAACCAGAATTTGGCTTGAACATGGCCCCAATTTGAGTGAATTTTTGGGCCACTTAGAGTCAGAATTGGACGATGCATATTTCTGTATGTTTGGTTTTCCTTGAAGTCTATTTTAATTAGCCACTTGAATCACTCAAATTAAATAAGAAATGAGCAAGTTATGGCCAAAATACGAAAACTGGTCAAAATAGAGCAAGGTGTACCGCACATGTTCCGCACATGTACCGGTACATGTTCAATTCTGGAAGGGTGTACCGGTACATGTCAAGGTTATGCCGTTACATGTCCCAAAATGCCCAGAATGTGTGTTTTTCACCAATTTTCATATTTTCCATCTCAAACCAACTCTATACTCTATATACACCTTAAAAACCATTTCAATTCATCTTGAAATCACTATTATACTCAATTCATCTTTCAATACATATCTTTCTTCAAAATTCTTTCATGAATCACTCCCAAAACAACTCTCATATGTGTCATAACCCATTCACAAGCCAAATACAAAGATTTGTTAGGGTTTGTTCTAAACCCTAACTCAATTATTTGCAATTTAACATGAATCCATCCTCAAAAGGAGGATTTCATACTCATCTTGTGTCATTTAGAGTTTTACCAACCCTACTTTCAATAAATCTTTGATTAGGATGAAATCCTAACAAACCCTAGGTTTGGGGACAACTAATAACCATGCAATTGTATGGAAATTCATACAAGAATTCATAGTTCCATACCTTTTTTTTATCTTGGCTTCTCTTCTTCTCCTCTTCTTCTTCTCTTCCTCTTCCTCTTCTTCTTCTTCTCTCCTTCTCTTCTCTCCCTCTCTACGGTTCTCTCTCTTCAAAATGAGACCAATTTTGGTCTTATCCAATTGGTTTGTTAAGGCCATGTTTGGCCAAGTCAAAAACCCATTTTTTTGCTTTTATGTTTTCATTTTTGCATTTAGGTCCTTAGACTCCTTTCTTTTTGCAAAGCAACTTATGACATATTCTAATTTAGCCCCTCATCTTTCCTCAAATCCCATAACTCCTTCTATTTGCATTTCATTTTCAAGCATTTTAGACATTAACCCCTAGTCTTTCTCATTTATGACCACTAGGTCCTCAAGTGGTAAATGACTAATTTACCCTTGGCTTTATGATTAATTCCAGGTCTCTCGTTTTATTTCCGAAAAATTCCATTTAGCTTTTAATATACCCTAAACAAGTCCGAAAACTACTAGGGTATATTTCGAGTGTTACATGACATGCATAGAATAGGATATGTAATATGAACCATTAGAAAGATAATAGATCAAATGATAAGTACTAGAATAAGAAATTAATGATATGAAAGGTTATATGTCAAACGTCACATGATAGAAGTGTATGTTATATGAAAATGATAACATACGTGTATTTGTTGAGACGATCATAGTTATTGGTCGTCCCTGTATGTGTTTCCCACTAAGTGTAAAGCTTAGTATGGGTTTTTAATCCGTGTAGGTACAGAAAGCGAGAAGACGAGGATAGAATGAGACATCCCCATCGACGGGCGGCTCGAGGAGATAGGTGCTCACACTTTGCTTCACAATCTACGTATTTTTGGAATAGGTATAAGTTTTCTATATTGAGAAGTAATGGGACTCAGTGTATGGGAACATGAATACCACCTGCGGTGTAGTGCCTTATAATGTAAATGTAAATGTTTTTATTTGTGAAAAAGGCGGTACGGGTTAAAGAGTCCCAGGGTTCAACAGTCTTGCACACCATCGGTACGCCCGAGGGGCGAGGGTAGAGCATGAAACGGGTAATTGCACTCTAACAGGAATGATTTGGATTGACATGGCTTCTTTTGTCTATTGGAGCTGCCTTTGTGGGGACCAAATTGCATGGTCTAGTGGGTGTACGTCGTCCATTCGATAGTCGGCCCTTTTGCAAATGCCCTACGATTGGGAGGAATGAAAAAGGGTTCGACCCTTTAGATGTGTTGACCCTAATGTGAGAATGGACGAATACTCACACTATGCCGTGTTTGGTGATTTGGGTCATTGACATCGCGCACCTTCCTGTCAGAGCGGTGTCACCCTACACTCCCTCGAAGTGTGTGTTTCAAAACCTGACTTGCGACCACAGCTGTAATATTCAGGATGCCACTGAGATTTCTTCCTTGTTTGTCAAAGCTGAACCATATCTCACGATACCATGTTGAATGAAAGACAAAGGAATTGGAGGAATGAATTCCTTGTGTTTTTCATTGATCCATTATGAATATATATATATATACTAAAGTCAATCTAACCTTCTTAATAGATTACAACTCTATAAGACAAAGTTTTCCCTAATAAGTTACAACTCTATATGTAAAGTAAATATATGCTATATAAAACTGCCCCTCAAGTTGGAGCGTAGATATTAATCATGCCCAACTTGTTACATAGATAACTAACTTAGTTCCCACTTAGGGCCTTTGTGAAGATATCACCCAATTGTTCTCCAGTCTTTACATATCCTGTAGACATCAAGCCGATTTGTATTTTCTCACGAACAAAATGACAATCTATCTCAATATGCTTAGCCATGGGATACCGAATTAGAAGCAATATGAAGGGCAGCTTGGTTGTCACACCAGAGTTTTGCTAGGATTGGTGTCTTAATGCCGACTTCCATCAAGAGTTGATGGAACTACATGATCTCACATACGGACTATGTCATCGCTCTATATTCAACCTCTACACTAGATCGAGAAACAACACTCTGTTTCTTACTCTTCCATGAGACTAGATTCCCCTAACAAACACATAGTACCCCTAAGTGGACCTCCTGTCCTCCTTAGATCCTCATAATCTGTGTTAGAAAAGCACTCAATTCTATTATGCCCATGATTACTGTATAAAATACCATGTCCTAGGGCTCCTTTTAAGTTACATAGAATTTGTTCTACAACTGCCCAATGATCAACTATTGGAGAAGACATGTACTAGCTTACAACACTAATAGAGTATGGAATATTAGAGAGTGTTACTATAAGGTAGTTTAGCTTCCCAACTAGCCTTCTATATCTCTTCAAACAATCTTCGCCTTCTCTAGTAAGATGTAGGCTTTATGCCATAGGAGCCATGACATGGCTTTCTTTGCTAATTTTCCTTTCAAGTAATAGATCCAGCACATATTTCCTTTGATATTAAAAGATTCTACGTTTGCTCCTCATAACTTCAACACCCACAATGTATTTTAGCATCCCTAAGTCCTTTGTGTGGAATTGGCCATGAAAAAAGGACTTGAGTGAAGATATACTTGCCATATCATTTTCAGTAATGATAATATCATCAACATACTCAACTAACAAGATAATACCTTGTAACACCCAAAATTATACCTTAGTAGTTTTATGACATGTGTAGAGTATAATAAAAGTTAAATTTGTATTTTTCGGAAATTTAAGTGCTAAATGTGAAAAATGTCATGTAAGATTTTAAAAGAAGTCTAAATTGGTAAAATATCAAATTAAGGACTAAAAGACATAAGATAAGAAGATTGTATGTTAAGATAGAATTTTGATAAGTTGACTTGCAAATTGAGTACAGATGAAGGACTCAAATGCAAGGGCAAAAAATATGAGTCAAAAGATGAGTGAGAAAACTCGTCTTTAGAAGGAAAATATCTCATTTTGTTAGCTTTGGTTTTGAGAGCTAGGGCATACGGGTTTTGGAAGAGAAGAATCCATTTTGGGTTGTATTTCTCCATCTTTTGGAGTTCCACTTGAACCAAGCAAAGAGAAAGAAAGGAAGAAGTGAAGCAAAGGAAGAATTTAGTTGAGTGTTCGAAATCCAAGGTTAGGAAATTCTCTGACCTCCCTTTCTTTATTACGTGTGTGTTAGGAAAAATATCCTAACTCTCCCCTTTATTTTTGTTTTTGTTGGTTGTGTTGTTATTTTGGTTGTGACCTCTAATGAAGAACAATTTGTGTGAAAAAAGGTAAGTAGGGTTTTATGGGGATATTCTATCAAATTTTCCCTAGACCTTATGTTCTTGTTTTGGCCATAACTTGGCCCACCGACCTCCAAACTAAATGATTCCAGTTTGTAAGGAAATAAAAAACCCATGGATACATTTTCCTGGATAGACCTAGATCGAATTCATCTCCTAAGACCCCTGAAATTGAGTTTGAAGTCAGGCTATTGGAACAGTCCCCTGAATTAGAGTAATTCCGGTTGTTTGAATCATAACTTAAGTTTTGTTGATCCAAATAGTGTGATTCAAATTTCTGTTCAAACTAGACATCTGGGAGAACAACATTCATGAAAGAAGTATAGTCAAATTTAGTCCCCATTGTTACCAGAAATTCATCAAAGTAAGGGAACAATTTTGTCCCTGAAACTTGTCTCGGAACAGTCTGGGTGTTAGGACCATATCTTTAGTTATACTGATCCAAATAGGTGAATCAAAATTGTTCTTAAACTAGACACCTAGGGCGATAACTCATGAAGAAAGTATGGTCAAAGTCACGTCCCTATCGTTCCCATAAAATTTCGAATATGGGACACAATTCGATTTTGTTCTGGAAGCGTCGAGTAGTTTGGAATGTTTAGTCCATACCTCCTAATTTAAAGGTCCAAATGACCTGATTCATGAGCCTTTATAAACTTAAGACATAGGTGAACATTTTGTAAGAAGATCACTTTGTCTAAAAACCTCGTTTCCTTGGTTAGAGGTAGTTGGAAGCGTCTGTTTGTTCTTGAATTTCTTCGATTACACCCCAATCTTCGATTCGATAAATGCCCAAGGGTGATAGGCATAAAATTTGGCTAAGAGTATAAGATGAATGTTAATAAGGACAAAATAGAATGCTCTAAAACACATATAATTGTAGGTCTCCTTAAGATCGGATAGTGAATGAGACGGCATGTCTATTTAATTCTTTGACACTTTTGTGCAGTGCTCGACATTCTGTTTCGTGTAATTTATGTCTTGTAACACCCTAAATTATGCCCTCGTCATTTTATAACATGTTTAGGGTATAATATAAGTTAAATTTGTATTTTTCGAAAATTTAGTGCTAAATGTGAAAAAGGATAAAACCGGAATTAATACAAAAGGTAAGGTTAAATTGGTAATTTTCGATTAAGGACCTAAGTGTCATAAGATGAATAGATTGTATGTTAAAGTAGGAATTTGAATAAGTTCATTTGCAAATAATAGAGAGTTGAAGAACCAAATAACAAAAAAATGGACTTTTGACCAAAAGTGGATAAGACCAAACATGGTCTTACAAAATATCTCATTTTGACTTTGGGATTAGGGCAAACTCGGTGAAGAAGAGAAGGAGAAAGAGAGAAGAGAAAAAAGAGAAGAAGAAGAAATAAGAAACAAGAGAAGAAGAAAAAAAAAATAATCAAGGTATGGAATAGGATTATGGAACAGGATTATGGAATAGGAGTATGGATTATATGTATAGAATTTGTGTATGGAAAATGTGTTTGGAACTTTGGTATAGAATTTTTTTTGTTTGATTGTGGTCCTCAATGGAGAAAAAAAATTGGCCTTAGAAAAAATGTTGGGTTTTTAGGGGAGATGCTATCA